>CAKAOI010047063.1:304-15111 GCA_916701655.1 Sebastiscus albofasciatus
ACCCCAAAAGAAAGAAACTAAATATTTTATCTGCCTAATTTATGTGCCAGTCCGTTCGCACGAAAAGACGTATAAATGCCACAATAATGCGCAAGGCCTTTAGCATACAATTGCATAAATTTGTTATTCACAATGTAAAAAGGTGCTTCCCTAGACCAGGATAGTCCAACGCATTTGTCCCCGGAACAACGGGATGCTGTTCGTCTCAAGCCCCGATGATACCTATCGTACCTGCGATACTGTAGAAAAACTAGCACTGTCACGTTTTCCGAATTTTACCATCGATTTGGTCTCAAAGAATCGGTTCTCGTGACATCCCTTATCTACACAGGTACTACTGCGTCCCAAATTGTCAGTCACCAGTAATTAAAGGGACTATTTGTAACTTTCAGAATTGCTTCTTAACAGCGACACCTGTGGCCGTGAAATCAACGAAAGTCAGCGTCGGGCTCGCGCTTGCTCACTCTAAATAGACCTGAACGAGCATCGCTCAAAACAGTGAGGCGACACACGTCAGCTAAAACCACAATATCACTCTATATTTCAGCTGCTTGGCAGTAATGTTAGCTGACCAGACCAAGGTCTCTCCATGAACATGATCTAGATCTGATCCCAGTGTTGGCTTTTCCTGCCTCACCCTCCTGCGCCCGCAGGGAGACACCGGCAACTGGAGCCTCTCCTCCGCTGCCTGCTTGCATTCACTGACACAGCGCGCACCAAAAGAGGTTTTCCGTGTCTTGTGAAGTGACGAGCCTCTGCAGAGAGAAACGTGAACCGTGACACCGGAACCCGGTGTCTCCCTGCGGGCGCAGGAGGGTGACGGTAACGTTTCTCTCTGGAGGAGCTGCAGCATTTATTTCAGCACAAACGTCCACTGTACATTACTATTCTCAGAGCTAAACTAACTCTTCTGCAGTGTGGAGTGAGCACGCGTTCACGTCTAGAGGTGGAGCGAGACAGCGAGGACGAGCGCGCAGTCTGAGTGAAGGAGAGCAGGTAGCGGAGACGAGGCTCCGGCCACACGCGAGTGCGCATATGCGAACGCGAATGTGTGGCGACCCGCTACATTTATACACTTAAAAAGTTACAAACTGTCCCTTTTAAGTATCTCTTGCTGTAGAGTCAATGTGCACTTTACTTAAAGAGGAATACGTAGCTCTGCGTAGCTACGGAATGCACATAGCTGCAGTAAATATGCCTCAAAGCAAT
This sequence comes from Sebastiscus albofasciatus, assembly GCA_916701655.1. Classification (NCBI taxonomy): domain Eukaryota; kingdom Metazoa; phylum Chordata; class Actinopteri; order Perciformes; family Sebastidae; genus Sebastiscus; species Sebastiscus albofasciatus. The sequence goes on from CAKAOI010047063.1 coordinate 1,514, forward strand.
GGCGCCTACTGAGATACAACATGGGGACAGCAAGAACTGTGATTGGTCAACTATGTCTGCTTATGATTTCTGTGTTTTCTGCTACAAGTTTATGTTGCTGGTGGAGACCGTTGAAGGTGCCCTGTGGAGCGTTCTTGTAAGCAAATAAACAAAGTTAGTCTTGTGTTTACGTTCAAGGTTACTCGCCGTAACGCATTGTGTGTGTCCTTGAGGGTTTAAAAACATGTTGGATGCATGTTTTTCCTCAAAAATCGCTTGAAAAGACGGTATTTTTAACGTTTTCCATCCTGCATTGCTGACATCCATATTTACTTGTTTTGTTGGTGTAACAATGTGTGACTGTGCCTCAGGGAGGTAATCATCAGTTTTTATTGTATTCCTCCGTGCCGGCGACAGTCATGGCCAGAAGCATCATGTTTTCGTATTGTCCGTCCGTCCGTCTGTCCGTCCATCCGACCCATTCTTGTGAACGCGGTATCCCAGGAAAACCTTGAGCAAATTTCTTCACATTTGGCACAAACGCCCACTTGGACTCAAGGAAGAGCTGATTATGAATCTGGTGATCAAAGTTCAAGGTAACTGTGACCTCACAAAACACGTTTTTGGCCATAACTCAGGAATACATATGCTAATTATGACAATTTCACACAAATATCTAATAGAAATAAAGTGATGGCTGGCGGAGGCATACAACCGCGAGGTGGTGTTAACATTTATGCTGCAATGCTATAAGTGGTCATAAGCTCATTATTAGAAATGTTTAGGGCTGTCAATCGATCAAAATTTTTAATCACGATTAATCACACATTTGTTTTCTGTTAAATGTACCTTAAAAGGGAGATTTGTCAAGTATTCAATACTCTTATCCACATAGTAGTGGGCAAATATTCTGCTTTATGCAAACATATGTATATATTTATTATAGGAAATCAATTAACAACACAAATCAATGAGCGAAATTGTCCAGAAACCCTCACAGGTACTGCATTTAGCATACAAAATATGCTCAAATCATAACATGGCAAACTGACACAGTGTGTCAGTTTGCTGACTTGACTATGACTTGCCCCAAAATGCATGTGATTATCATGAAGTGGGCATGTCTGTAAAGGGGAGACTCGTGGGTACCCATAGAACCCATTTTTATTCACATATCTTGAAGTCAGAGGTCAAGGGACCCCTTTTAAAAATGACCATGAAAATGGCCATGCCAGTTTTTCCTCACCAAAATTTAACGCAAGTTCGAAGCGTTATTTAACCTCCTATGTGACAAGCTATGATTCCTTAGCTTTTTCTAGTTTCATATGGTATCAGAATCTTCATTCTAGCTTTAAAACTGAGCCCACTACAACCTCTGAAAGATTTATTGCGTTAATGTGTTAAAGAAATGAGTAGTGTTAAGACAAATTTGTGTTATCGCGTTATAATAAAAACTTCTGCTAACTCTTGCTTCAAGTGTAAATCTGGCTTTAGTACGCAAATACAGTCAATCACTGTAGATTAATATCACGGCAATGATGGAATTCCCTCCTAAATTGTAGGTTGTTGATTGGGCCACAGGGTTAAGTTGATGAGGCGTCGCTATTTTTAAGCCTTTGCTGTGTGGGAAGCTACGCACGACATTTTAAGTATTGTTTTATCACAACAAAGTTTAGTCTTCCCCAGTCAGACCCGTTAAGGAGACATATGTGTGTTTGAACACAGAGAAACGACGGCAGTGGCGGCGGCACAACGCTGCTCCCACCGCTCATATCAGAACAACGATTGTGCTTTCATCCACTGATAAACACCTTATGGGAGTAAACATTAAATCTAAATCTCATCTTGGTTGCCTGTCAAGGAAAAAGAAAATAAAACTACAATCATAATGTGTCATTCTAACGCTTCGGTGTCAAGTAATGATCGCTTTTAAACAACTGACACACACACATTCAAAGAGACCTGCATCCATTTTGCCTCCTCTGGAGGATAGTCTGACATCGCCTTGCCCGGCGGCTTAAAGTTATGATGTCAGCGGGTCATACTGGTTTATGGGATTAAGCCCCTGGAGGAAGTCAGAGGCTCTTTAAAGCCAGGACAAAACGGCCTCTAAATTTAATTGAGGTTGCAAGTGGGCGCAATAACAATGATCGCCTTTATCGTAAAAGGCAAGGAGGCATAGTGTGCTTTAAGGTTGTTAATATTAACAATAACAGGCGGAAATAGTTATGAGTGGATCCAATTGCAAAGAGGAAAAAAAAGATAGGAGACTGATGCTGCAGAAGGTAGTATACTTATGACAAGTGGCAGAACAATTGTGCGAAAAAGATACATGAATTGGTATTTAAAACGCCTGTTGTCGTCAGGAAAATCCATGGCGCTCTCCTGACAGCCGTGTGTGTGGCTCCTCTTCAATACTTCAGCATGAGAGAAGAGCAGATGTAGCACAAAGTACAAGTCTTCAACATGGCATCAGTCCATATTGTGACACGGACGCCTACACACTTTACAGATCTGTCTGAAATATCTCCAAGCAGCCCAAATCGATTGAAGCTTAGAGAGGAATGGTGCTGTGAATATTTCTGCCTTGACAGAAAACAGCTTCAAAGCCTTTCCAACAGAACTTTGTGACTTTACAGAAGATCATCCTATCTCCAAAATCCATAATCAGGAGTTGGTACTGTCTCCCGCTCAACTCTTAAGTGCATCCTTTTGTGTGTATTGGCCCTTTGAGATGCCATTATTCCAATTTCAGCGAAAACTTCCTCTACGTTTTGAATCCGTATTTCATCTCCCTCCCAAAAAAAAAGAAATAATGTAATGCACTTTTTTAGGGGGGGGATCAAGCTTCTCTCCTTTCTCGGAGAGGGAGATTAGCATAATTTTACAGCAGGATTTCCACTGGCTAAGACTTCAAATCTGTCCTGAAATCCCAACTGAAGTGGAGCCTTTCCCTTATTTGTTTTTTTTTCCCCCCTTCTTTTACATAAATGCAATAAATGAATGTATTGAGCTAAGATCAGACAAAAGGGATCATATATGAGGGTATATTAGAGGACGGAGATGGATAGTAGGCTGATTTAGGTTAGAACTGAGTGTTTGTGTGTGTGTGCACCCTATAGAGTGCTACAGGAATGAGTCCTAAAACACAGAAATTAATTAGCATTTGAACACTTCCGGTTCCTTCGTCTGGAAGTCAATTGTTTTTTTGAATGGGTTTTTAGTTAGATGCCTGATATAAAGTCTGTGGTTAACACAAGCTGAAGAGACTTTAAAGTTTTGCTCTTCGACATAAAATACATCAATCAATACCCCACTTGTGAATTTTGAAGGCTTTTTGTGTCTTGAAAAAGGCGGTTGCTAACAAGTGGCTAAATGAGACTACTAAACGTCATCACACCGACTTGTCCGCCTTTACAGCCTCGTTGTGTATACTCATGTTCATGCGACTGTGGTGTAGTTTGTTTATAACCTAACGTTAGCTTTTTGACTTCTGGCGATTGCATTCACGCTTCAAAAATCATACAAGTGGTGTTCCTTTGTGAAGATTATCTTGAACAAAAAGTGTAAGTATTACAAGCTTTTGTTTGCCACAGAGCTTATTTTCTGCATCAATCCAAAACCCAATGGAAAAATCCCATCGGCTTTTTGTCAAGGGAATCCAGGGCAATGCTAACTTCCTAGTTGGCCTACAAAAATACGTCATCCCTGGAGCACTCTATAGTATCCACTGTTTTGGTGACACAGTCCCAAGAGAGAAATGCTCTCTGAAGTGAAACGGGCATCAAACAGGACTATGTAAACTGACAATCCACATCCAGGGTAGAATGTAAAGTAGCATAGAGGAGTACACGGACGTGGACAGTGGCTAAGTCAACACATGAATTCGATATTTTGTCCAGAAACTCACTATGCTGACGACATTTTAGTAGTAACAGATGTTTTTTTTCTCAGGTCAACTCCGTTTCCCTTACTCCAGTCATGCATCCAAGCAAGCAGTAGCATTCCTGTTTTTCAAGTATTCCAAGACAAGTGTTGTTTTTTTTCACACCACAACTTCGATGTGATTTAACATTTGATACTGTAGGATACAAAAAGGTTGAAATTGCTTCCTCTCACTGTTCTCACATCGGAGGGCACAATGGATAACGCTGGAATGCTCGTCTGTCTTACTTGACATCTCCGGAGATATCTCACTCCGGTCTAATTTTGATGAAACTTGGAGGAGTGATGCATCTTCGTACTCCGATCTGACGCTTGAAAAATGATATCTATTGGTCTAATGGGGACGCGGTATTTTAAAGGTCAAATTTTCAAACTCAAAAAGTCCTTGCATTAGCTGCTACAGCAGAGTTTCCATTAGAATGAAGCACAGACAGGGAGGCAGAGGGGGCAGGATCGTTGCTGTTCTAGTGTTACTTGCAGACTGAAATATCTCAAAAATGATGCCATGGATTGCTATGTAATGGCATGTTATATCTTGTTTCTCTTTTTATTCACACAAACTGAAGTGTAAAAGTGTCATGTCATGGTTTTGCTGGGGGTTGTTTGCAGGACTTTTTCTTGACCTTGGGCCATGACTTCCTGAAGTCATCGCTAGTCACCTGGAACCAAACACAAAGCTCATTTTTGCGTGCCGCAAATATACACAAAGGCAATTTTTTTGTTTGCACGGGTTGGAATGTTTCAAAATATGTGCGTGTCGCAAAATCCTATCAGGGTTAAGATTCTCCCGACGTCACAGAGAATCAGAAATAGTGGACAAACTTATCGTCACCCTTTGTGGGCACCTGAAAGCAAAAACAAGGCAGGTGTTTCCGGCGTATCTGGGACTTCAACTGGTACAAGGCAGCAATAGTGGTTACTTTGGTCATTGTTGATGGTGGAAACAAATGTCGCTATGGTATGTATGGAAGTAAGCCACCATTGGCTGTTAAGGGACGAATATTCGTGAGTTGCAGAATACTCCAAAAACCACTCCAGCGACAAAAATCCGCTTCATGCTTGGTTATTTTTTGCCTATTGTATATATTGTGTAATTCTGGTATGTTCTTTATATTATGACTGTTTTCCAAAAATAAATAAAAATAAATCTCAATATATCGCCTTGCTTACAGTAGCAATATATCACAATATATTGAATGGTAACCCCTATATCATGATGCGTATCGTATCGCCACATTCTTTCCAATACACAGCCCTATTTTTGTACGGATTAAACAAAAGAGCTTGCTGTTTCCCCCCAGCTTCCACCCTTTGCCAGACATTTTATGTACAATTTACAAGATTCATTTAAAAAAAATAATAAATAAATAAAAAATTCTTGGGCCATTCAGTTTCTCAATCATTCCCCAAACAGACTGCTCACCTGCTCCACACTGAAAGCAGCGGTTTGTGTTTGAATGAACGCTGACATCTGTTAATAAAGATTACACACCTTACCCAGCATGCTATTAACGTCAAAGCAGTTGGAGTAAAATTTCAATCAGTGCTCTACTCCTATGCAGCATTACTACACATTTTTTATGCTTCAGATATCTAGCTGTCACTTTTCCACGGAAAATGATAATAAAAAATGTCAGTTTCACTATCTTACTCAAGGCTGCTTTGACAGGTGATGTGATTGACAACTTCTGCCCTTCGACTTGAGACAACCTTTTATACCACTTGGTTATAATGCGCAGCGGTCTTAGCATTAGACAGTGTGTCTTCTGTGACCACTCCGTCTTTCGAAGACCTGACCCCCGGTCCCACCCTCGTGACATTCACCAGTCTCTGATGTCCTCATCAACTCCTGCCACTCTTCTCCTCCAACACAATAAACTGCTATACTGCACCGCTACTCTTAGAGTTTATCCTACTCATTCATTATGAAGTGGCATTGTTTGCACAGTCGGCAAAACGTGCGTTTGGATACTACACCGCTTTCACCTTGGGGATTTGGTCCATGCTCCTTAATGCTCATGATTTATTTTTCCATCTGATCCTACTCAGTATAACTACCTCATGGTGCAATGCTCCAGTGAACCCCTGCACACTCGCCATCTGCCTCTGCAGCTGCAACAATACTGCATTACATGCTGCTCGGATGCCTGTAATGACTAATGCAGAATCTTCTGTACTTGTGTAGCACTGTACCCTGGTTCCTCTACTGTAAAATAGCACATGCATTCACTTTCTTACACTGGTTCTTTGCATTGTTGTGAAGTTCTTGTTTACCTGCAAAAATGTACCTTGATAATGTGTGCACTATATGCATCAGGGATTAGTGCTGACCGATACATCGTACTTTCATCGTCATCGCTTGTTGCTGTAAGTGCAATAAATCCTTCACAAGTATAAAGCCAATACTTTATCAATACACCTGTTCAACAAGCATAAACATGATGTAAACATGTAGAAAAGCAATATTTTAATCTGATCTGCTCCAGGTTTCTATCTGCTAAACGGGGAGTTTTTCCTGGCCACAGCGCGCTCCGGTGCAATGCTCTTGGTGGGATCTCTTGTTGGGTCTCTAAACTATAGAGTACGGTCTAAGACCTCCTCTATATATAAAGCGTCTCGAGATAATTTCTGTTATGATTTGACGCTATATAGAAATAAATTGAATTGAATTGAACAAGTATAAGCTATTTTGTTGAGTCGCCTCTTAGTGAAGGCTTCCAATGACTTTAGTTCCCTCTAGTAAGCAGTGTTCCAGTGTATGTGTCTGGGGATTTTATTGTGAAGGGTGGAACAGATGGAGTGAAGCGGTGATGCGATGTTGTTGACAAGGTTGGAGGCCGTCTTGGTGCAGACTACGGAACCTCCGTGATATTATCATAAAGTATATAGGGGCAACGTAATGATTGGCTAAATGAGCTAAAACTAAAGCTGTCTTTATGTAGTCTAACTGTTTAGCTTAGTTTGCCACGTATCTTAAAATTCTTGTAAACTTATCGGCTGGCTGAGACGAAGCAGCCCCTCCTCCCTCTACCAGCGTTACCTACAGCAGTGGATCAAATTAGGGAGGAAGACAGAGGGCAGGAGGAAGGACTGATACTGACTGATCTCTGTGTTCTTCATTCTTTCTAAACTTCACTCAGGAATATTATTTTTTGATTTTATTAACATTTTAGATTTGTTTCCAGTAAGATATTAAGTTCATATAGTGACTTTGCTGTTGTTTAGAGCATCATTTAGCCTCCTTCGCGACACGCTAGTTTGACATGGTTTTTCTAGTTTCATAATGATCAAAGTTCAAAGGTTTTATTAACAGTATCTTCACTCTAGCTTTAAAATTGAGCCCGCTACAACCTAGAATTCGCAAGTTGCGTTAAAGAAATTAGTGGCGTTAAAACGAATTTGCGTTAACGTGTTATCACATTAACTCTGACAGTCCTAGAACAAACAGAATACGTTATTAACGTTGTCATATTGCTTATTGCTAATGCAATACAAGCTGAATTTAGCGCTGTTATGGCGTCGGCACAGGTTGCTGATGTCGTCTACTTTTAAATTTGCCAGAGCGTGTCATAATGACAAATGGGTTGGCATAAAATCGGACCGGACCGGACCGGACAAACGGGAAGTCAACCCAACTCTAAGGCTAGGTAGCATTTGGGAATCTTTCAATACGATATGATAGCTGAGTTTTCGAAGTTTCAGTACCATAGTTCACGGCGTGCCAAGCCTCTGTATGTGTCACTGTTTAGTGACGCCTCTTACCTTTTTAAACCTATTTTTTCCCCGATTTAGATCACAACATATTCCATCAAAGCACACATCACAAGACTAAGAACGCAAACAAACTTTCTAGAACAAGTCTCAAATACTTGACATACTCGATGCATCACATTGTCGTTTCTCACTCAAAGTATTGGGGTTCAATGCGCACCCCTGCTGCGGGGTGTTTCCCTTCATCGTTGACGCCAGGACTATTTTCTTTGTTTTAACATTTTTCTCCCCCTTTTATACTCGTTGCGAAACCTATGCACGTGGAAATATATCATTTGAAAATATAATTACTTTTTTCTTCAGTTCAAAGCCTCATTGCTCTGTGTGTAATGCAAATCTGTGTATTTCAAACAGCGATATGAAGGCTGCTCCATGTGTATGAATGTGCATGAGTCGCATCAGACTGTCGCCTGTTTGATCAGAGACGCCCTCAGATGTCACACGGTTTTAAATGTGTTCTTCAGTCGAAAAGTCTATTTGTAGATGTTGAGGTATGCATCTGTGTGTGTGTGTGTGTGTGTGTGTGTGTGTGTGTGTCTGTGTGTGTGTGTGTGTGTGTCTGTGTGTGTGTGTGTGTGTGTGTGTGTGTGTTCGTCTGAAGCCCACTCAGACTTCCCACTGTAGACACCGAAGGTCTCTCTTGTTCTCCCAAGTGGCGTTGATTGGGAAACAGCTCCAGGCAACCCCTAGGCCCTGCCTCTCGTTCCTTTATCTTGTGTGTTTGTGTGTGTGTGTGAGAGCATCCACAAGTGTGCCTGCATGTATGTGTGTGTGTGTGTGTGTGTGTGCGTGTGTGTGTTTATACGTGTGCGTGCATGCACCCCGGCCTCCCACTCAAACTGCTTCATCTTGATTAGCAGCTGCTAACTTTAGATGAAAAAAAAAAGGAAGGGAAAGAAGGGTTGAGCTTCTGGGATTTCAACCGGATTCAGAAGTTCATGTAACAATATTAGGATTCCTAAAAGGGAAAGAAAGGAGTGAAGGAAAAAAAAAGGAAGAGAGGGCTACAGTTAAAAACCAAAAGGAAAAATAGACTCAACTTATTGAGCAAGGCGCACAAAGAGACTGCTGGCTGAACAATGATTCAGACGCTTAAGGATTGGAAGGGGAAAAATGAAAAAGGAAAAAAGTGGTCAGAAAGGAGGAAGGAAGGAAAAGACGGAAGACACAAGGGAGGAAAAGAGAGGACGAGACCGAGGTGGAAATATGGAGGAGGAATAAATCAGACTGTAAGAATTACTGCCAGGTGTTTGAACTTTGAGAAAGGCAGTATTTGAGGATAAAGCATGAAGGATAAAGGTTTGTCGGAGCCGAGGGGCTCTCTCTGTCTCCACCTCTCTTGCTTTTCCCCTCTCTGTCTCTTCCTCTTACTCAGACAGGCTGATTGAGCTTTTTACCTGCAACTACAGTCACGCACGCACACATATGCGCACACGCAGAGTTCAAGGCGGAATGAGACAGCTTTATTATAGGTCTGCAGATTGATTTGGAAGCGTCCACGGCGGTTACGTGCGGTGGAAGTTTGAACTCTTAAATAACGGCTAGCTGAATGAATGACGCGTTGAAGTAAAAAAAAATGCCTCGCTTAGTTGAACATCTACCAACAAAAGGAACTATTTTTCTCTTCATTATTTGTTTGAATTCATGCTGGCTGAGAGGCACAAGAAGGTTGTACTTTTGCTAGTGTGCTCATTGTAAGGCAGGCTAATGGCCTCTTCAAATGTAAAATAAGAATATACTCTAGTGGATTAATGTTGCTATAATCTATTCCACAGCACATTCTGAAAAAAAAAATAAAAGCATCGACAGTATAAAAAGATCCCAGTGTGAAATACTAGGGGCTCTATCTTACACACATCGCAAAGCAGCGCACAGCGCAGTGGAACTGTCATTGCAAGTTTAAGACCGACAAGGTCGTCATTTTCACACCCAGCGTCCACGTTGTGTAAGTAGCACATGTACTTGCATCCATCTGTGCGCCCACTGTGCGCGTTTTGGTCTTAAAATGAGGTGTGGTCGGGTGTTTTTGGTGTTTGTTGGTGCAGTTTGGCGCATTACGTTCCTACTATTTAAAGGCCGCATTATTCATATCCAGTAAAATGCGTATACATAGGCGGGTTCACAACACGTGTACACTCGTTACTCTCGCTTGTTACACACACACACAGGGACGCAGCAGCACTCCTCCTCCTCAATACAGTGTTGGCGCTAGAACAATGCTTTTATTTATGTAAAGGAAAACACTAAATTCAGGCGGCAGGTGACAATTAAAAATGTAATGAGTCTCCTCTTATCATCCCTCTGTGTGCCAAAGTTTGTGGACACTCTCTCCCTAAACATCTGCGTTTTGAGGCTGATGGTCCATGCATTACGTACCGCCTCTCCGGTTGTGCCCGGCTGCAAGCCTGTGCGTAATGCATCTCCGGAGGATTCAGCTCAGCCGACGCTACAGCTGTAGAGCACCCATATACTGAACTACTATAAATGCTTTCAAATGGCCCCGATGGAGCTGAACATTGGATGTATAAAGAGAACAGAGCTGACGGGAAGAGCTAGCGATGGACTTGGCGAAGTTTGTGGAAATATACACGTGTGACTGCATCCAGTTTTCAAAAGAAAGTGTTAACAAAGGGAACTGATTGATTGGATTATATTCACCAGAAGTATAATACATTAAATGTCCCTTATACAGTAAATTAAAAAGAAAATACACTAATTTGTGAAGGATGTCTTTATTCTTTGATTTTCGGGTTGCTTTTTACAACATGTTAGAACGTGTTGCTTTTAATTTTTACTTTCACTTTTACAACATAGCAGGCGTAGTAGGCCCCTAATGACCCACATCTACGGTGCTTATAGCGACTGATGATGCCTATTTAATGGCCTGATAACAGACAAATCGGGTGGAAAATCAAACATTTTTTCTGCATTAATGTAAATATTTTCCAAAATAAAACTCCCTAGAAGTGTATGATTCAAATTTCCTTTTTTAGGGTTAAAAAAGTTTAAAAAAATCGCAATAAGTCGTAATATCGAATCGCAATACATATCGAATCGGCACCCAAGTATCATGGTAGTATCGATAGGTGTATCGTCCCAGCCTTAATACTTAGTGGACTAATGTTGCTATAATCGATTCCAAAGTACATTATGGAAAACAAAAAAAAAATGCATCAAAAGTATAAAAAGCTCCCTGCGTGAAACATTAGATGTTTTATTTATTGCCCCACGCTTCAGTAGAACTTCATGCTAGTTTTTTTTTCTTGACGCTGATAAAATTGTAAAGATGAGAAATAACACAATATTGAATCGATTTGGGAAGCGACACATCATTCTCCCGCCCCCGTGTTTACCTTTGATCACATCACACGTCACGGCGTCTCCGCCGCGCGGGCTTCAATTAGGTTGAAAGAGCGGAGGGAGCTTCAGCGAGCGCGAGGAGCCAGCGAGTATACGGCACGCCACATAACAAGAGCGCGTCTCAAACAATGCTCTTCATCTGTTCAGAGAGCTTCTCTTTGTGCACTCACAAAAAGAACACACGCGCGCACGCTTGCTCCCAGATCTCAGGAGGGAAGTAGGAAAAGCATTAGAGAGTCGTCTCCATTCACTTTCATGTCTTTTTAATACCTCCTCCTTTCTCTTTCTGCTCCCTTTCCCTCAGCGCGCAGTGCGTGTGAAGTATATTCCCAATCAATCAGTGAAAGGTTTCTGGTAGAGTTTGAAAGACTTAACAGCTACTGTTCGCAGGTACTTTGTGTGTGTGTGTGTGTGTGTGTGTGTGTGTGTGTGTGTGTGTGTGTGTGTGTGTGTGTGTGTGTGTGTGTGTGTGTGTGTGTGTGTGTGCGTGCGTGCGTGCGGGTACATGTTAGATCATGTCAGGCCCATGCTCTCGCCTTTTCTGTTCTGCCCTCCCTCGCCCCGGCTAACACAGCTGGCTGCCTCATATCAATTAAGAAGTGCTCTGCAGCTCCGTTCCTTCGCGGGGTGTCACAGCGCACTGAGCACCGTGTGTGTGTGTGTGTGTGTGTGTGTGTGTGTAGACATCCAGCTTTGCAAAAAGTGTGTCTATCTGCTCAGTGTAGGAACGCATGTGTGTGTGTGTGGGTGTGCGTGCCCTTCAGACTGCTCACGCTTCATTTGGCTGCTGAATGAGACCAGAATCTCTCACTATTCACTGGAGAATCCCGCTGAATTCTCTCTCTACCAGGGCGCTGCTTCAGTAAGCACTCCTAATGGCAACCCAAATACGTGTGTGTGTGCGTGTGTGTGTGTGTGGCATGCGTGCTCAAAATGTGCACATATATCCGAAAGTTGTTCGAAAACTACAGCGTCGTGATTCCGTGTGTGATTTTTGTGTTACACACGTGTGTGCGTACTGTGCGTGCGGGGATTTCACAATCGTAGGTCTCTGGAAGTACATCAAAAAGAGTTTAAGGTCAATAGGGCCCGAGAGAGGCAGACGAGAGGGCCAAACGCTCAGAAGCATATAGAGAAAATACACTAATTTCACCTCTTCCTCTTCTGTATTTTTTCCTTCCAAGCCTCTTCACCGCAATCTTTCACACTCCTCTAATTTTCCGCCTTCATCTCGCCTTTCTCATTACCCTCCTTCACGATTCTTCCGAGCTCATTTGCTTCTTTCTTTTGTACATATAAGGCGTGCACACACATTTCCGTCGTAGTGAGATCACCCATATAAATGCATCAGGAATCCTCTCTGGGGAAAACAAAGACAATTTGCTTCACTAGTGCCAGTTTTGATTCGCCAAATATCCACTTTTATTGCTCTTTCTTCCCATGGTCGGAGTAGTCCACAACTCACTCTCTCTCTCGCTGTGATGTTGTTGTTGTGTTATTATGCCTAAATAGGACCCATGCTGGTGGAATTGGCCCGGGTTCAGCACGGGGGATAAATGACCGAAAAGGCCTTATAATAAGCGCACATAATGACCTGCGCGTGTACGGTATTTTTTTTTTCTTCCCGTTTTGTATTCGCGAGTATGTGTTCAGTGTGCTTATTTTTTTTTTTTTGTTGCATGTGTGCGCTCATCTGTGCGTCTGCACAGGCTTGATAATGATATCCATGAATTATGCATGCGGTGTGATGCTTTTCATTCAATTTCGGCTCTTATTCTCCCCCCCCCTCCACCCCCCACCACCCTGAACAACATTACAGAGGCGGGTCTCTGGGCATTTGGCTGTAAATAAACTCGAACTAATAGACTTCAACTCTGGGCAACACCCGTCTGCAAAGCACTCACCAGGGAGCGAGCTTAACAAACTGCCTCCAGGCGCTGTTCTCAGGTCAGCTGTTGTGCATTGCTGTTGACTGTCAAGGGGCACATGGTGAGGTTAAGGAAAACAGATCTGAAATCAGCACTCTTAGGGCAATTGTTGTAAAAAAAAAAAAAAAAAGAGAGAGAAAAAATAAGCATGTGAGGCAATAAGCTAACAAAAGCTGGAATAGTTTTAATATTTACACGCATAAATTAGCATGTTATATCAACAAAGGTTTCAGTGCCCTGAGCAGAAATAGATAAATAAATCTAACTATTTAATTGTGTGTGGGTTGATTTTTATCTTCTGGGTATTTTGCTTAAACCTTTGAGGGGGCCATATGAACAGGTGTTTGTTATGGGGTTCAGGTTTGGTGCACTACTTTCTGTGAAGTGGTGGTGGTGGTGGTGGTGGCGAGAGGAGGTATGTTGCCATACATGACTGCCCATATCTCCCTTGTCTATGATCTGTGACCTTGTCCTCTCTCATCACTCGTCGCTGGTGACTGGCTCAGAGCGCTGCCCCGGGGGCGGGGGGGGGGGGGGGGGGGGGGGGGGGGGGGGGGGGGGGGGGGGGGGGGGGGGGGTCTCTTCCTCTCTTTCTCTCCCCCCCCCTTCCCTCCT
>CAKAOI010047063.1:15146-35869 GCA_916701655.1 Sebastiscus albofasciatus
CTCTCTCTCTCTCTCTCTCTCTCTCTCTGTCCGTTGCGCTCTGTTGCTCATCAAGGGCCCCGAGCTCCCCCTTCTAGTGCCCGGGGCGCCCTGCTCTGCACTTGTGACATTGGAGGTATGAGTACGTGGGCGCGGCGCGCGTGCTCGCTCGCACACATGCATGTGTACGCTTGTGTTTCAGGCCATGTGAGGGGAGTCAGTCATGGGATTCAGCAGAAAAGACAGCCACCTACAGCTTCGCTCAAAGCGACGGGAATCACGTTGTCTCCTGCCAAGATGTCACACAATGTGCAGTTTGCTCTCAGGAAAACAATGTTTATATGGCCGTGTGTGTGTGTGTGCGACTACGAGTGTAACGTTGAGATTTTTGGGCATAGATCCTCAGCGACTTAGTAACTTCTCCACATGCAAAAGTAAGCTAACTGCATGCCCTCTTTTTTACTTATCACTTCAATAATATTTAAAGACTGTAAACAGAACATTTTAAAAATGGATTTAAATTTTTGTTCAGCTTTGAGCTAAATGTAAACTTTTTTTTTTCACCTTTATTCATTCGGGGGAAAGTTTCACTGAGACGAAGCCTCTGTTTTTCAGGAACGCCCACACAGTTATGGCGCATATTTACAAGATCCGGCGGTGTTTTCTATTCATTTCCTACGGAGAGCAGGAGAAGCAGTTGCGCGGTGCATAGTGGGAGTGTTGCGGCGAGGTTGGAGGCGCAGTCTGTATTTAAATAAAGTTGACAAATCTCAACTTTATGCAAACGAGCCCATCCAACGTGACGCGTTCGGCTCACGAAACTTGGACCAAGCTGTCAAACTATAGGCGTTGTAGTTTTAAAATGAAACAAGATTCAGCAGTGGCATGGCCTATTTCTTAGGGCTGGGACGATACACTAGCTCTCCCCGTCAGCTCCGTTCTCTTTATACATCCATAGTCAGCTCCATCGGGGCCGTTTCAATGCATTTAACATGAATGTCAGTATATGGTTCTCTAGAGTTGTAGCGTTGGCCGATTTGACCACAGAGAAGGGAGTGACGGCCGGCTTGACCGCACGTTACCGCAATACGATAACGTTTCCTGTCCATGACAGAGTTAGCATGCAGCTTTAGCCACGATGTCTAGCTCTTCCTACCAATGTGTGAAACCCAAAGTGTTTCCGTACTTTACTGTATGTGTTGCATTTACCACTTTGGATTTAAAATGTGAGGGTGCTGGTCGTATCCACGCAGACCCTCCGCCATTTTTTACTTTTTCGTTGCTGCTCGAATTAAATTTTTTCCCCCCACCCCTACTATTTATTGCCTCAAACGTTGTCAGAAGTAGATTTAAGTGGATTGTTTAAACAAAATAACAAAGTTTATGAGCAGGCTGCCATGTTGTTTCCTGCACATAGAGAAAGAGGGACCAATCAGTGCTTTTCCACAAGATGGTACGTCACCAGAGGGAAGCATCCACTTTGTCATCAAGCAGCTCCTAGCGTCTTCGCTGGATCTGATGGACTTATAGCATTACACATTCACACCTGGAAGCTGTTCAGTACAGCCCCGGTCTAATCTGCTGGCCACTGAGCAGCTCCACTGGAGCAGTTGCGATTAAGGGCCTTGCTCACGGGCACCTCAGTGGTGGTCACTCTCCCCACTCAGATTTATCCTGCTGATCCGGGGGATTGACCTGAGGAAAAAAAAAAATTACAAATCCTTTAACAAAATCCTCAGTTTGAATAAAGTGATTCAGTGTATTAAATGAGTTAGTCTTTTTTTTTATTAAATCAACTTTTTTTTAATAAATAGAACTTGCCAGTTTTCGTCATCATAAATAAAGTAATGACATCTTGACGGATTCACCAAGCAAATGCAGATACATAATATGATCTTTTCTTTTGCAACAACTTCATTAATATATACTATAATAGTGTTAGAGCTGTTCGTAGCTGCTGTCAGATAGCTACTAGATATACAGGCATCTCTTTGTGTGCGTCAAGCGAGGGAGCAAATAGCTTTTTGACCGGTTTTGAAAGGCTAAACACCAACAGATTAAACCAGAACATTTTGTTAGATTTTTCTACTATGGAGCAAAACAATATATATATTTTTTAAATACGTTTATATACAGACTTTTGTATACATTTTATTATAGTGTGTTATGATTTTAGTTATGCAGAGCAAATACATATTTGACAACCAAATTCTGGTGCACCCCCTGTGATGTTCGGCCTGGACCCCATGTTGTCAATCACTGCTTTAGGCCATCACTCCACCACCCCACACCCAACATTGGCATACTAACATGCTCACAATGCTAACATGCTGATGTTTGCCATGTTCACCATCTTAGTTTAACGTGTTAGCATGCTAACATTTGCTCATTAGCACTAACCACTAAGTACGGTTAAGGCAGATGGGAATGTTATTAGCTTTGCAGGTATTTGGTCATAAAGCAGTGTGTTCGACAAAGTAAACTTTTGACCTGATTATGGCGCTACTATTACATGAAAAGTTTTAGGGTTCTTCAAAAGTTATAACAATTCATCCTGAGGGGGAATTAATATCTCTACCACATTTCATGGCAATCCATTCAATAGTTTTTTGAAATATTCCAACAACTCATTGTGCATGCTGGGAGCATGGCTCAAAATGGGATCAATCCTGTGACATTTTTGGTTTTAAAAACCACTGGGACATCTGGCCTTCTTTCGTCCTTTTTTTTACGATCATTGAATGCAAACAAAATCTTAAAATCAATGCCAGAATCTGATCGCCATATGCACAGTATTTCTAACAGTTTATAACCGTTTGTGAGCCTATACTGCTCTACTAAAACAAATGCCTTGGTTTTTATAGGTAAGCCAGATAGCACATGGAAAGAAAGACATTTCCATGAATCATTTATCAGGGCTCACTGCTGCGAGTATACGCAGGCAGAGAAAGCAGTAGTGACTGTAGCTGTGTACTCGGCTTGTTTTATGTAGAGGACATCACTTTGCCACTGGCGGTAGTGTCTCTACAATGGCAAAAGTGTTTGTTTTTCTTCTGTTATATTTAATCACGGATCATAACACAATGCCATATTTATGTCTCTTGCAGAGTACATTCTGTGTGTGTGTGTGTGTGGGAGGGGGAGGGTACAGTACTGCCAGGCGACATGTATGTTTTCGTACTTTAAATATGAGTGTCCTTGACTGTTGGAACATAACAGCGGTTAGCTTCTTGACGACTCAATTACAATGCACTTGAGGGATTCTGTACAGGTCACTTAATGCAATACCAGGTTGACGTGTCAATAAAGCAGCAGTGGGTATCCTGACAGTAGTGCGTGAGACAGGTAATCTGAAAAAAAAATCATGTGCCTCCGGTGTTCCTAATGGCATCCGTAAGATTTCACAGACTAGAGGGAAACAACCAATCAGAGCCGAGCTGTAGTCTGCCGTCCAGCTGCTGCCTGAATACTGGCTGTCAATCACTCGCAAACTCCGATCAAACGGTCAAACTAGGCAGCGCTGAGAAAAAATATGAATCAATATTCTGTTACTGTAGTGTACTGTTTAGCTGTAAAATGAGAAAGTTTGTGACCTGGCAGCCATGTTGAGATCAGTTCAAGGCCTATGGAAAGGAGGCTGGGTCACAGGCAGACATGGGTCTTGGGGGATGGGGTATAACACATGCGCAGTGTAACTGAAGCTGCGGTCGTGCATTGAGATTAGCTCAATTTCGGCAATTGCAGACCAGATTTTACTGCGCATGTGTTATACCCCCTAATATCTGACGCGTTGATGACACGTGACCCAGCCTCCTTTCCATAGGCCTTGGATCAGTTCAGGAAATATCAAGCACCGCCCACCAGCCGGAGCACAGCCAATAGGAATGCTCTCTCTCTGAAATGACCTGTGATTGGTCAAAGTCTCCCGTAACAGGCTAGATTTGTAAAGCCTGAATACTGAGCCATGCGGAGGTGAAGAAGTCTAGTTGTCTCACAAAACACTTGAATTATAATATGCTGAAAGGTTATCATGGACTTTGCCCAATGATGCCAAATATGTGTTGCCTGCTGAAGCTTTAAAGGGACAGTTTGGTTGTGGTTTGGTTTGCAGTGGGGCTGTATGAGGTACTTTTACTTAAACCAACGAAAAACATTCTAAATATAACGTACACTTAAACTGATATTGAGTTTTTAGGTGGGCTTTTCTCTTAGCTAAAATACATTTTGCTGTCCCGTCCTCAGCAGTACATTGCTTTGGTTCCGTGCAGTAACTGTTGTCTGTTTCTCCAAACTGGGGGCTTGCCGACCATCATCTAGTGTAGGTAATACACTAACTATGGATAAGTACCTTATACAACCCTAATTCAAAACACCTGAACTATCCCTTTCAGAGGAAACAAAGAAGTTGTCTGACGTTTTTTTTTTTTTAGTGAGAATCCAATTAATCTCAAGGTTTGAAGGCAGAGGTTAATAAAGAGTTAAGAGAGTCAAAGACTAGAAAAGAGGTGTGTGTGTGTGTGTGTGTGTTGTGTGGTGTGTGTTGTCTGTGTTGTGTTCATTTTATAAAGCAGTACCAATGTTTTTTTAGTCCACTCAGGAACAGAACTTCACAACAAGCAGAACATCACAAACACCTTTGACATATAATTTCCTTTTAATAGTAATATGGCTAACCTGTTAGCATATTCACACATCCAGCAGACACGGAGCATTGTGAATTCATTTGGATTGTTTCCAGCCTCCCGGCAAATTAAGTGAATATTTACTCTTCTACTTCTGTTTTGGTTTTTACTAGGGCTGCACAATAATCAAAATTGTATCGAAAGCGCAACATGGCCTACTGCAGTTTTCAAATCACAGGAGGCGTAATATTTATTAAAGGTGAAATGTGTGTCAAAATAGCATATGTTAAATTAAATATTGTCGTGCTGAAGAGATGTCATGGCCTACACATCATATTCTACAGACTTAAGAAAACTTCTTTGTTTGGTACAGATCTCTGAATAATTATTATAATATGAGAATAATTATGTACATATTATCATTCCTTCTGATATCGAAAAACATAGCACAATTGCAATATCAGTCAAAATAATCAAAATTAGATACGTTTTTCAAAATTGTACAGCCCTAGCCTTTATCAAATCGAGGGAATATACATTTGGGTTTTTAGCAGCTAAATGCGCCACTGTGTTCTCTAGCTAGTTGCTATCATAGTGTGTTTTCTGTAGGGATACGCCAATCCGATACTCGGTATCGGTCCGATACTATTCAAAATGACTGGATCGGATATCGGAGGGAAAAAACAGTATAATCCGATCAGATCCATTTCTGTCACATATATACGCTCTTTAATGTCGGTATCTGTGTCGGGGCTGTCAACGTCAATGCAGGTCTCTAAACTAACTGTGTGTGCGGGGGTCTGACGGCCAGCGCTGAGTGACTTACAGCGGGAAGAGGAGAGGAGGAATGGCAGAGCGTTTTCTCTTCATCATGATTGTAGCTGCCGTTTTATTTTATTTTACAAACTGCACGTTGCATAACATTACATTATGGCATCGCTCCAAAACGAACTAAAACGACTCATTTTACCAGAGGCGAACTTTGGAAGAAAAACTCAAGTCTCCTCTTAGTAAAAATCCTACATTCAGAATATTAGGCTATTCAAGTAAAAGTACATACTTATTTGCATCAACATATACTTAAAGTACCAAAGGTAAAAGTACTCATTGCAGAATAATATATATTATTGTATTCTAATTATTGATGCATGTAAATGTTCATCGCTTTAATGGTAAGTGTTGAGGTCACTTTAATGACTTTATATACCCAGCAGGTAGTGTTATCTATCATAATACATCATCATTTATTAGTTTATTGTATTTTGTATTAATAACCTAAATCTGCAAACTAGGCTAACTAAAATTATTCAATTTATTAAACCTAGTTGTTTAAGAGAGGTAAAAAGATGGTATCGGATTGGTATCGGTCGCGGCAGATTCTCAAGGTTGCGGTATTAGTATCGGACATTAAAAAGTGGTATTGAGCCATCTCTAGTCTTCTGTTTAGGTAGCGTACAGTGGGTTAATAGACCGTTTTTGTTGCAGTCTCTCAAATATTGATATTTATATCTGCCTCAAAAATCCAGTGTTGGTTGGGTCGGTAGGGTTGTGACCTACATATTACACACAGTCATTTGAGATATTGCTGATGTAAAAGTATTGAAGATTTTAAAGGAGAAAAGCAGAGTTTGTAATAACCAATTAACGTGTGACAAATTATTTCATGTTATATTTGGATCATAATTTAATTTAACACCAACAGCAACAGCTTCATTTGTTTGTAGGAATCTCCTGCATTTTAGCTGTCTGGTGAAAAGTGGCTTTGGTAATTTAATGGGAAAGTCCATTTTTTTTTTGTCCCAGGAAGAGGAAATAGTAATGTTTCCAGCTGAAGTATAAATTATCCTCTCTGCTTCTAATCAGCCCCTATGCACTCTCCTTCTGAATTTATACCAGCAAATTGAACAGCTGGAGATAAAAAAAAAAAAAAAAAATGATGGCAAATGAGAAATGATTTTGTGTAGGGTGCTCTTCCTGAGATCCTTTCCCGTTTTTCAGGTGTCCGGAATATCCTGCCGATGATGTGTAATTCAGGAAGTCTTATGACTCACTGTCAGCCCTAAGGGTTACGCTATTATGGCTCCCAAGTGAAAAACTACTCTCACTCTGTTATTCTGCCCCTGAACAATATGCACGATACCCGCAGTAAGCCATTTCATTAATTCTGAATTGTTTTTGGAATCGGGGCGGTATTGCTCAGAGAGCCTTACCAAAGCAAATAGGGGATGTTTTTTATTAAATTCTCTGCATATAAAGCATTACCACAGGTAAAAACCGTTAAGATTTATGAAAGTAAACCCCTGCATGTTCAAGAAAACAAATTCAATCCTAATTCTGATTGCTTTTTCTTTCCCTTTTCGCAACCCCGTGTCTGTTCCAATGTCAGCTCGATTACCACATGTAGCAAAAGGCTTTACCCAAAACACAAATCACTCTTATAATCTCTTCACAATACTTATCTTAACTCTGCCCACATGTGTCTGATATTCCACTCACGCTTCGCCGTCTGGGAGATTACAGACCCAAATATTTCCCCTTTGCAATATTGATCCTATCGATCATGCCTCAGAGTACAACACAGCCAATAAAAAAAGTATTCCAGAAAGCCTTCCCCACTAACTTCATTTGCAGGGAAAACTATTCTGGTCCATTTGTCAGGATCAAGTTGAAAGACAAGAGAAAGCACCAGGGAGATCTATAAAGGGACTTAAAAGTTTCCTTTGAGGTTTTTATAAACCATAAAGCATGTAGCTGAATCTTCTTACGCCGGCAGTGAGTGGCAGATTCTTGAAGCATCAATCAAAATAATGAATCTGTATTAAATCCAGACGTCCCTCTTGCTGACATCCATTTTCGAAAATACACATTCCTCGGCCCACGGAGAAGGGTGAGGAAATGAAAGAAGCGAGAGGAAGTATGGAGAGATAATTTGAACGGGGACGAACAACGAGAGACATGTGTGAGGGTAAACATGAGCTATAGGAGGAGGACGGGCTGGTCAGTTGATCATTGTCAGATGTTAAGTGTACACACTGAATTCTGCCGTCAATACGAGATCACCTCTCTCCTCCCTAGTGACTCTGAGGCATCAGATGATTCATGCACTTTTATTAAAGTGTAACTTCACCCCCCCAGGTCTGAGCTTAAGTCCATCCACTGCATAATTTTGAGAAATGCTAAAAAGTGGGCAAATACAGAGGCAAAGTCAAATATGCATCTATAACAAATAATAGATTGTTTTCCATTTCAATGCCTGAAAGAGCCCAGTTATAACATTTTCAAATCATGTTTTAGTTGCTTTTTATGAGTTGATATGATGTAAGTGATTGCGTTAAAGTTGAAGTAGGCCAGATTGGAGCAAATATGATTTAAAAAAAAGTTAATTTTATAGAACGGTTGCTATATCATGACAGTAGTACATGAAACAGGTAACCTGGGAAAAAATCATGCGCCTCTGTGTCTTCCAGTCTCCTCTGGTGCTCTTAATGGCATCTGCAAGATTTCACAGACCGGAGGAAAATAAGCAGTAAGAGCTGATCTGCTGTCCAGCTGCTGTCTATGAGAGCTGGCTGTCAATCACTCGCAAACTACAACCAAACGATTCAAACTAGACAGCGCTGATCAAATATGACTCAATATTATGTTACGTTAATACCTATTTCTCGCCTCAAATGTTTTCAGAATCATCTTGTAGTGCACGGTTTAGCTGAAAAATGAGAAAGTTTGTGACGCCGCCGCCGCCGCCGCCATTGTGAAATCTGGTGATGGAATGCCAAGTTCTGGTCACATGACCGGAGCACAGCCAATAGGAACGCTCTCTTAATGAAATGACCTGTGATTGGTCAAAGTCTTCTAAAGCCTGAAAACAGAGCCATGAGGAGGTACAGAAGTCTTAAGTTATCTCTCGGAACACTTGAATTACAATATGCTGAAAGGTTATTATGGAATTTTTGCCCAATGATGTCAAAAATATACTGCCTACTGCCACTTTAAATGGGCATATGATATCGTCTCATATTGATCGCAGGAAATTCATTGAATTGAATCAAATCAAAATCGTATCAAGGCAGACTTTGTGATATTGGAAAATATTGTATCATTGTCCAAAGAATTGATATAATATCGTGTTGTGATGAAACTGGTGATTTACACCCCTAATTTCAACACACCCAATCAATTGATTAAATTTGATTAAAAAAGAAGCAAAGACAGGATGAGGCCACAGTGTTTTTTTTGGAGGCCCCTAGAGGTCAGAGTCCCCCGGGCACCGGCCCAATTTGCCCGGTGGATAATCCGTGCTTGGTCATGTCTCATTGTCAACAACTGCACTGATCTCCCCACTCTCGAGCCATTGCTCCAGCTAAGTAGAAGTGGAGCTGGCAAAGCTTGTGGCATAACAAGAACAGTGATTGAATTGGAAAAACCTGTGGGTCGTTCTGAATTTTCAAACTCTTTGTGTATTATTGCTGTAAACCAAAATCTATAAGGCCTATTTAAATCAATGCTCATTTTCACCCACATAGTGTTCATACGGCAATGATACAGTCAAGTTAGTAGCTATTTCTATAAATTTGTATCCCCTCCGTCCATAATCTAGCAGTGCTGTCATTTTATAGTGAAAAACCTTAGTGCGGCTCCATACTAAATACGGACAAATTAAATTTGATTGTTTTGCGCTCAAAACAGGGCCACAAATCCTTCGTTCCCATTAGTGTCCTTTGTCCCACTGATAAGCAGGGAGTCGGAGAACGACCGAGCACATCCAGCATTTTGTGAATCTTGGCGCCACCATAAATGCATGTGCAAAACCCCAGTCAGTCGCAGGTGCACATGGGTGGGGCCAACTATTTTTATCCATTTCCGTGACCAGAGGCAGTCTGGAAAAAAAAGGATTTGGATCATTGTGAATATGTCGCTCTTGTCTGGGCTGTGCAGAATCCCAAGGTGCAAATATCCAGCTCCCTGAATGGACTACAATTAGAAGATAATGTCCCTTTTTATGTTGAAATTACCGCTGAAGACATTGTAATACCCATCACCATGTTTTCTGTGTGTAATGATGCACACTGAATTATTTAAAAAGACAATGAGATCTGCACAGGGACAGCTCATGTCGTAGTACAATAACAATCTTTATTGGTTATTTAATTGTCTTGTTTTTATTAACTAAAGTAATTAAAAAAAGGTTGCGTTGACGTAGTCCAACTTTAACATGTATTTAAGTAGTAGCTTGTCGAACTAATGTCAACAACTGCTTAAACTTACAACCCTCCATAAAAACACAGTCTACATGACATAAAAATAAAAGGTTATTGTAAATTAAATGGCAGGATTTGAAGCTGTAGCGGCATTCTGGTGTTTTTGAGTGAGGATACAGAGAGGGAACTGGTGGTAATAGGCAAAGCTAATGGAGTTCTGTGATGTACACTGGAGAGAGAAATTGAAAATGCCCTTTTGGCATTCACCAATGCATCCGGAGGATGTTACATCCTCTGGATGATTTGGACCATATAATGTTGGAAAGTATGGAACAGCCCCTCTGGTGTGTTGTCCAAAAAAAAGGACATACAATTGTGGAAGTATTTTGCAAAAGAACCAGGTGCCGGTTTAATCAAATGACCAATTTAAAGTCCGGGTAAAGCAGAAATAAATGTGTTCCGAGTTTGTCACACCACAGAAATGTGTTAAAATGTGTTATTAACATGCAGCCAAATTTGAATGATTGAAAAAAATCTCCAAGTATATAAAATTAGGTTTCAGTATTCTGAGATGCTGGGGGCGTTTTCTGCTGAAGGCTCTGAAACCAGGCCCAATCGCAGGTGAGGGTTGATTACATTATTGAAAACCACAGAAGAAGGTCTGCACACTGTAGCTCCCTTAAGTGGAAATTTCTGGCACACCTTAATTAGTGACGTTTTGAGCGCAAGCTCTTCTTCTTCTGTCACTTATAAAAGCAATATTGACCAGCATCTCCATTTTATAATGTCAAAAAAAGTTCTAAACTTCCATGAGCCAATTATTTCGTATACATTTTTAAAAGTGGGCAGTTGGGCTGTAATAGTAGGCTGGCATTTCCTTAGACAGGTTGAGACAGGCTAAGAAGGTCGAGTTGGAAAGGTTCAGAGGTTTTTGTTTCAGCATTAGCGATCTCAATCACTACGTCATGTCTCGTCCCAAGTGTGAGTTTATACTACGGTGCTGTGTCACACTAAAGAGCTATTATAGTGGCTGTAAACAGCATAGTGTTTCACTCGGAGGTTGTTATTTTGACTTCCATGTTTAAATTTGACATATGACACTTATTTTCATCTTCTCACCTTCTGTCAACCTCTTCTCACCTCCATGTCATCGCCTTAACCGCCCCCGCCCGACCCCCCAACAGCCACATATGCTCATCTCCATCTCTCACTTTCTTGTGCGCGACACTTCAGAACTACTTCTCTCAAAACCAGCATTTTTTAACAAGGCTGATTCTTATCCTGCATCTCGGCGGTGACAGCTCCACCCCTGCGCCAAACAGCGTGTGGATAAATCATCTCTGCAAGCAACCCCTATCATTTGCTTTGGCCTTCACAGAATCGTCCTCTCTGTAAATTAGACAATTGTCATCAAGAGATAGATCTGTGCTATAAGCGTAACCACTCCATTTGGTGCAGAGGAGTCATTCGTATGTGAGAATTCACACCGCATTAATCAGACCTTTCAGGTTGGACTGGGTGAGCTTGATTTGATAATGTAGACACGGCCACTATATGCAGCGAGGCTACAAATCTGATGATAATTCCATTTTTATGTGAGGAGGTGACTGCAGATGTTCACAATCAAGTCTAATCATCGTTGCAGTTTTATAAGCATAAAGAGGGATATCAGATGGGACTATATGATTGGACTGAGGTGCAGCTGGTGGGGACAGACTGCAAATAGAGAGAAGTACTAAAATCCATATATATATATATATATATATATATATATATATACACAATGTGTCTGTAAATATAATGTATATATGTACATGTATATGTGTGTGTATGTTTACATACAGTATGTACAGTATGTGTGTGTATATATGTATATATTAGGGCTGTCAAAGTTGACGCGTTAACGCAAATTTGTTTTAACGCCACTCATTTCTTTAGTGCATTAACGCAACTTGAGATTTTAAGGTTGTAGCGGGCTCAATCTTAAAACTAGAAGATACTGGCATCATATGAACCTAGAAAAACCAAGGAATCCATTTGTACAAACTAGGGATGCTAATTTTGAAAAAAAAAAAAAAAAATCTAATAACCGATCTTCGTTAACCGATTTATTAACCGACAAGATTAGTGCGTCTCATGTAGCGGTGCGCCAGCTGCAGTGTATGAGCACAACAGACAACTGAGTCCTCAGTTCACCCGTGGGGGAGAGTTACTGTAGCAGCCACGGTGCTGCGTGTAGTGTCGCGGACACATGCAGCCACTTTCCGCGTAAAGTCCGCCACCAGTCCGATGTCTGCCCAGCGTCGCGATACGCTGTCACCCGGCGTAACTGTAGCGATTGGCCGTCAAACAGTGTGTGTGTTTGTGCTACGTTAGCAGCTGTAGTGTTGCTGGTGGCTTCGTGCCCGCTGTAGTCACACACACATACGGTCTGTCAGCGTGGCGTAACTTTAGCGAGTGTCCGACAGACCGTGTGTGTGTGGCGGCGGTGAGCGTGGGGATGTCGGTACCGTTATAGTTGTAAACGTAGCAGTAGCAGACGGTGTGTGTACAGTTTATTTGTCGGTGAAAAAATGCTACGAGGCTACAACTCAAACGAGCTATAGCCCGGAGCCAACTTCCTGTATCTGTAACGGCGGCTCAGACTCTCTTAAGGTGGACTGTTAAGGTGGAGCAGCTTTTCTCCTTAAACTGACCAGCCGCTCCTCTGAGTTTTGCTCAGCTCTTTAATTAATTGTTAATTAGAAGTGTAATAGTGTTAATCGGTTCAAATTGTTAATGTCGGTTAATGGTTAAACGGTTAATTATTAACATCCCTAGTACTAACCATGTCATCCTAGCTTGTCACAAAGGAGGCTAAATAAAGCTCCAAACTTGCGCTAAATCTAGGCGTGGAAAAACTGGCATGGCCATTTTCAAAGGGGTCCCTTGACCTCTGACCTCAAGATATGTGAATGAAAATGGGTTCTATGGGTCATAGTCAAGTCAACACACTCACACACTGACAGCTTTCTGTCCAATAATAAAAATATATTTATATATACATTTGTATAAAGCACGCATATTTATTCACTCCCATGTTGATAAGAATATTAAACACTCACAAATATTTTAAGGTACATTTTGAACAGAAGAAAAATGTGCTATTAATCACGATTAACAATGGACAATCATGCGATTTGATATTTTAATCTATGTATATATACACTGTACATGAAAAGCAAACAAATATGACTGCTTCACCGCAGCCAAAGTGAGTGTTATTAAACTCAAATATAATGGTATAGTGCTGTCAATGCACAGTATTTTTGAACCTCACACCACCAACTCTGTAATCACACAACCATGTTGATGTGCCGATTGCTCACAAGTCGTTAACATGGGAATCTTTCCCATCTTTCCCATCCATCTCATATGACGTAAGTGTGGCTTGAGGAATTTTTTTTCTCTTTGTTTTTTTTTTTCAACCAAAGAACAATGTACGAAACATTCAGGTTGCAGGCTTCTTATTTGTGGCGCTTTTTCAATGGTTAAAATGACGTGGCCAGTAGCAGATTATATCAGATGTATTTTAATTGTAATCCCTCGAGTAACTTGACCAGAAGCCAAAATGAGATCTGGCTGTTGTGATGTGCTCCCTGCAGGACGATGTCTGTACTCAGCCAAAGATCATTGGAGACATTATTCTGAAACACCATTCCATGACTGTCGGCCTTTTTGAACTGCAAAAGCATGCAGTCCATTCACTATTTTGTATCAGTCTTTGATACAAAATAGTCTCACTGAATGCGTATTTTTGAATCAGAACCCTCCAGTATTTGAAGCATGTTGATCCAAAAATAACGGCAAAAGTCAGATACAATGATAGATATTTAATAAGAATTTCAATAATTCTGCAGCTCATCTCATTTCCATTTTTGTAGCTACTGGTTGTAAACATTAATTTGGCTGTCACTCAAAACAGATTTCAACTGAATCTTTTAGCTTTTTATAGCTTTAAGAGGCTGGAAGGTATAATTCACTAGACTCGATGAGGAATTTGAATGGTTTCAGATTCACTGAGCAGATCTGGTACTGGACTCTGATCCTATGATGTTATTGTGTTGGAATCCACATTTGAGACGGGACATCTTTCGTCCTTAATCTCCTAGTTAGTGAGTTTGCCGATGTGTCTTGTGCATTCTGTTTTTTTAAATGTTGAAACAAATAAATTATGGCTGTTAAAGTGATAATAACGCAAATTTGTTTGCGCAACTAATTTCTTTAACGCATTAATGCAACTTGCGATTTTTAGGTTGTAGTGGGCTCAGTTTTAAGGCTAGTTTGAAGATACTTGAAAACCTAAGGAATCCATTGGTACCAACAATGTCATACTAGGTTGTTGCAAACGAGTCTAAATAACGCTCCAAACTTACGCAAAATTTTGGCGAGGAAAAACTGGTTTGGCCATTTTCAAAGGGGTTCCTTGACCTCTGACCTCAAGATATGTGAATGAAAATGGGTTCTATTGGTACTCACGAGTCTCCCCTTTACAGATATTCCCACTTTATGATAATCACATGCAGTTTGGGGCAAGTCATAGTCAAGTCAGCACACTGACACACTGACAGCTGTTGTTGCCAGTTTGACTGCAGTTTGCCATGTTATGATTTGAACATATTTTTTATGCTAAATGCAGTACCTGTGAGGGTTTCTGGACAATATTTGTCATAGTTTTATGTTGTTAATTGATTTCTAATAATAAATATATACATACATTTGCATAAAGCAGAATATTTGTCCACTCCCATGTTTATAAGTGTATTAAATACTTGAAAAATCTCCCTTTGAGGTACATTTTTGAACAGATAAAAAATGTGCGATTAATTTGCGATTAATCACGATTAACTATGGACATTTTAATCGATTCACCGCCCTCAAAAACAATTGTTTTTAATTCTTTACATTTTTGTTTAACTTGATCTGTGCATCTAAATTAAGGGCCATTACACCCTTTAGCCCCTACTATAAGAAAAAAAAAGAAAATTGCACATTTAGAATGTATTTGTTGTTTCTTTTTCTTCCTGCTCGCATGAATGAAGAAAATGTATCTTCTACCCCCTGTCAGATTAGAGAAGCTGTTGATGCGAATCATTTAAATGAAGGGCAATACTGGGTCAGTTTTTTCAGTCAAATGATTCGGACAAATTTAATAAATGCTGTTTTCAAGTTCTTCCTACATTCTTGCAGTTCACTATAGTTTCTGGAGTCCATATTGTGTTTGAGTTCAGAGGCGAATAAGGTTAGGAAAAGTTATTTTATTTCCCAGACCGCACACGTACCCCACAGCTCGCACACAAACACCCAGACAAACATCCAGAAATATTCACCCTCTCCACCCTCCCAGCCTCATCTCTGAAGATGAAATATATTGAGTTGGTGGTACAGACAGTCCCACTTGATAAGCGCCTCAGTCATGCAGAAAAACATCTTCCACATTCTCATAATGTAGACAAAATGCCATTTACATGATCCATCGCCTCAAGATAATGTCTCCCTTTGTGGGTTTGGAGGTGCGTGAGTGCTACTGTGTGTGTGTGTGTGTGTGTGTGTGTGTGTGTGTGTGTGTGTGTGTGTGTGTGTGTGTGTGTGTGTGTGTGTGTGTGTGTGTGTGTGTGTGTTAGAGACACTCCAGCAGGAAAGGACTCCTCTCGTCTTTATGCCCTTTCTGTTTCCCACTGTTATGGGTGTAAAGTTTCTATGGGTGGGAAGAAAAAAAACGATCATAAAATGTACATTACTGAAAATATCACACCAAAGGCAGTGGAAGAAATGGCAAAAAAAATCATCTTTAGCATCACAAGAACCCATTTTTGATAGGTGTGTGTTTGTTTTCTGATTAAGATACAGTATACAGTGCTTTATACGCTAGGGATTTGAAATAGTTTCACAAGAAATATTTGGATTGTCCTGTATTGTCAGCATAAGGTCGTTATGATTTTTTTATTAGAGCAGGGTTTTTCATAAGCGCTGGCTGTCGGCTGGATGGCTGGACGTTTAAAACATTGCTAGCCGATTACTTTCTTACTGTTTGCATAGCGAGTTGCTTCTCGCCTTATTGATGCATCGTGCGTTGCATCCAATTGAGCGGAGCCTGAAAGCGAAAGCTAAACTGTCACTCACTGCTGGCTTGTGTGTAGCCTATATGTCCTTTTCAGTCACGAGGAGTAATGTGATAAATGCATTTTTTCGCCACCATACGTCTAGTTCTGTGCTCTCCGCCGGAGCCAACACAATTTGTCTGACGATGTAATCTTAAGTGACATTAGCTGGCTTGCATTAGCATAGTAGGGCTGCACAATTAATCCAATATTAATCGCAATCACGATTTTGGTTTCTTACAATTCATCGAACATGATCGCCTGTGATATTGACGTTTAAAATGCTCCACTCATAGAAAACTCTGCTGCACATCAAATCAAGCGCTTCCTAAACTAACAGCCAGCCACCAGCCGGCGATCGAGATGTTGTAGCTTCACTTTTGAGGGTAGATGTTATCCATAGGCCTACAACCAATGAGTTTGTGATTAAATCGAGAGCATAAAATTGTTTATTTAGCCTCTTAATGTTGCTAATTTTGCTCTCAAAGTGCACCAGATTGATGCATTTAATTTTTAAATGTAGCTAGCAATAGGGTAGGGTGAAAATTCCTGTATTTTCTTCATATTGCAGAAAAAAAATATTGCAATGTAAGTTTTTTCCAAAACCATGCAGCCCTAATTAATTAATGATTGTACATTAGCAGCAGGAATGTAGCACTGCATGCAAGTGAAAGCAGTGATCTGTTTATTTGAATGTAGAAGTGTAATAAAAATATGTTGTCATTAAAATCAGTGAATAATCGTGATAAATAATTGTGGTCTCGATATTGATGAAAATAATCGTGATCATTATTTTGGCCATAATCGTGCAGCCCTAGTTAGCAGCTGTGTAATTTACTAGATAACGTTAACTAAGCACCTGCTCTCAATGAATCAGTTGCATTGAGAAAGACAGGGAGTGCGATTACTGACGGCGGCAGCGAGCAGCTCCCGTCACGTAGCTGCTGAGCTGACAGCCAGTCGAGGGAGTCTCTCAACCACTCGACTGCCGACAGAGTGCGGCTATGCCTGCCGCAGTCCACCAATGACTGCGGCAAAGTGAGCTGTCGATGGCGAAAACCTGGTCAAGCCCGGCCGCTGCTTGGATTTTGATGCTGGTTTAATTGTGGTTTTACGGCCCAGGTGCTCGGAGCGGCCAAAAAGACCCAAGGGAAAAAAATATTTCAGCAAAGGCTCTGTGATGATTATTAACCAGTCGATGCAGAGACTGTACCACAGCTCCAAATGCAGCAGGATATTTATTTGTTCTTTCCTCTCTCAGTGGTAACGTACCTCAGCAATTTCCGATGTATTACTTTTTCATTACAGCACTCTGTTCACTTCATGAACAATTCGTCTCTGGCCCTGACATTGGTTTTACAAGAGCAGAACGAGCCCGGCGTAGCATGGCCTGACTCCTGTGACACCTGATAAATTGCTGATTTAAGATGAGTTTGAATGTCGACTTCTCCTCGGCACCACGGCGCTCTTGCAGCTTCACAAAACCAGCTAAAAGCAATGTCCTTCACTGTTGTTAGAGGGCCGCTATTCTACTCTGCCATGACTAAGAGGGTGATGGAAACTTTCACACATGTCAGCGAGCTAAATTTAGTACCAGGAAAAAATAAGGTCTTTGGGGTTGACCTCCGCTCCTGAACCAGGCAGGTGTGAGAACTCCTCTCAGGCAGATCACACATGTCTGCCTGCGCTGCGCCACGGTGAGAAAATGGCTGACAGTCGAGGATGACTTCTGCAAATGCAGCTGTAACGTGCGAGGCGGGGCTGGAAATGTGAATTTAAAAGAATGTGGTGTGGTTTGACAGGAAAGTTGTGCAGTGTCTCAAAACAAATTGAGTCAACAATGCATTGCATTTTTTCTTTTTTTTTTTTTTACAATTTTGTGATCTTCTTTTAATACCGGAATCTATAAAGTTGCTTCAATAAAGTCTATGAGGAGGTAGAAGGAAGCTACCGCTTTTATTGTTGTAGTCGGAGTAATCATCATATCCGTCACATTTTAAATCCAAAGTGGCAAACACTACCCATCAAGTAAAGTATGGAAACACTTTGGGTTTCACACATTGCGGGAAAAGTAGAGCTACACATTATGGCTAAAGCTGCATGCTAACTTGAAGCGTTATTGTATAGCATTCACGTGCGGTCAAGCCGGCCGTCACTCGCAGCTCCGTGGTCAAATCGTGGAGCACCCATATACTGACATTTATGTTAAATGCATTCAAACGGCCCCCGATGGAGCTGACCATGGATGTATAAAGAGAAAGGAGCTGACGGGAGAGCTAGCGACGGACTTGGCGAAGTTAGCGGAAGTATACACGTTTGATTAACAAAGGGAACTGTATATACAAAATACATATATGGAAAGAAGATTAATTGGATTATATTCACTGGAAGTATAAAAAAAAATGTTACCTGCATCCCTTATAAATTACAAAGAAAATACCACTAAATTGTGATGGAAATGTCTCTATTATTTGATTTTTGGTTTACCGGAGAAAAAAATAAATATTTTCAGACAATGACTGGTATATTTGACTTCAGGACATCTCTGACTACACACATGCTGAAAATCAAACATTTTTACTCTATCGATTTAGAGATTTTCCAAAGTAAAAGTCCTTAGAAGTGTATGAGTCAACTTTTTCCCATGGTCGAGTGTTAAAAAAGTTAACAAAAATTGCAATAAATTGTAACATCAAATCGCTATACTTGTAGAGTCGCAATACTTACAAATTGCAATACATATTGAATCGGCACCCAAGTATTGTGATAATCAGAATATAAGCATATCGTCCCAGCCCTTAATTAATGCGGGTACTCAGAGAATTTAGTTTTTTAATAGTACGTATTATTTTCTCTAAATCTTCCACCACATGTGTCTCTTTCTGTTTGTAACTGGCAGTCTCCCTCTCTCTGGATATTGGCCTCGCTCTCTTTCCCATTCTCTGTCACACAAAAGATGGAGAATGTACAGTTTATGTAACAGCCATTTCGAGAGGGCACATTGGGAACAAAAGAAATGACGATCATCAGATAGTGATTATCTTCACAGCCACTCATTCACGGGATAAAGCTAATACATAATGCAAACCTCTCATCTACCCCAACCGTCAATGGCACCCTCATCCATTATAAGCTCGGCCCAATATGTATTTCTCAACTAAAGGCTGATCGAAGGCGTGATGGGGGCTGAGGCGCCTTGAAATAAATGCAACTTTGACCCACATCTCCAACCATCCCACTAAATTAGAAATCCATACTTCATTTCTCGGGCAAGAACTCTTGTTTCTGCAAGGCCGACGGCTGATGTGTGGAGCCGTGATAGGCACTCAGTCAGTGTTCGGGGCGGCTCGTGCACTTTACGCCGCTGTGCTAACTGGTGGAAAACTTGGGATGATGGAGGGAGGGATGAGAAGAGAGAACGCTGACCTTTAGATAATCATCTCAGGGCCGGGTTAAGGACGCACAGATTTTTTTGTGAGAAGAAGAATTAAGTTTGACTTTCTTGTCTAAGGGGATTAGAGTTCAGGCCAAAGTGGCCGAAGGTAAAGGTTTAGTCTGTATGTGACGGAAAGTGAGAATCTGTCTTTGTGTGCTGGATTCAGTAGTTCAAGATTGATGGAGGTTGATGCGTCACTTTACTTTACAATTGGAATTGATGCTGTGTCAAGGGACCTTCCATTATCTTGAAGGTTCTGCAGTCAAAGTATGCAATATCACTGTCTTTTCCCATTAGAAGACTCATATAGAGTGCTACAGGAATGAGTCCTTAAACCCAGAAATGAGATAGCACTTTCGGTTCCCTCGTCTGGAAGTCATTGGGTTTTTTGAATGGGTTCTTATTTAGATGCCTGAAATGAGGTCTGTAGCATAAGAGACTTTAACATTTTGTTCTATGATGTAAAATACGTCAGTAAATAACCCACTCATTAATTCTGGAGCCTTTCTGTGTCTTAGAAAATGTGGTTGCTAACAAGTGGCTAAATGAGACTGCTAAACGTCATCACGCTGACCCGTCCGCCTTTACAGCCTCGCTGTGTGTTTGTTTATATACTAACGTTAGATTTTTTCTTCTGGGGATTGCATTTATACTTAAAAAAAATCATAAAAGTGATGTTCATTTGTGAAGATTATTTTGCTGAACAAAACGTGAAAGTATTGTAAACGTTTGTTTGCCACAGAGCTTATTTTCTGCAATAATCCAAAATGGAAAATCCCATTGGCTTTTTGTCAAAAGGAACCCAGGACACTAACTCCCTGGTTGGCCTACGCAAGTACATCATCCCTGGAGCACTCTATTCAAATGTTTGGAAAACGTCAGGTAAAATTTCCAAGGTAAAATAAGCTCAGAAATTTGGGAATTTTTGCACAATTTCAATATACAAATTTGACCTTTTAATAATGAACTTTAAAAGGAGAAAAAAAAGCAATCTTATGACATGTTTTGGTTAAAAGTATGACCGTGAATTGTGACCATTCTCTGCATTCAGCAGCACACTCTTCCATCACATGTGCAGGCCACACTACTGACAACACTACTGCGCTGTCTGAGCCAAAACACTACATGCTTTCATGTAAGTTTTGATTAAATTACCGGAGTGGATATATATTATATATTTAATGATATTTCAGTTAACCAGCAGACAGTAGCCTAAAGCAAAGCACACAATTTATAAACTATTAACACCTACTGCTGGTTGGTTGTTACCATGTGGGATGTAGCTTGACTGAGCTGTAGCTAATTGTGGTGTTTTAATTAATCCACATGGCACATTTCACACTGTATG
>CAKAOI010047064.1:0-18294 GCA_916701655.1 Sebastiscus albofasciatus
CCCAGTAGACCACTTACACACCAAAAAACTGACAATAACCTGATATTTTCAGGTGGAATTTCATTCATTCATTCATTCATTCATTCATTCATTCATTCTCACTGTGCAATAATTTTCCAATATCATTCACCGCAATTTTGTTAATAGTCTGTCTATCTATCTATCTATCTATCTATCTATCTATCTATCTATCTATCTATCTATCAATCCATCCACCCACCCATCTATCATCTATCTATCCATCCATCTATCTCTCTATCTGTCTATCTACCCATCTATCCATCCATCTACCCATCTATCCATCCATCCACCCATCCATCCATCCATCCACCCATCCATCCATCTATCCATCTATCCATCTACCCATCTATCCATCCATCTATCCATCCATCTATCCATCTACCCATCCATCTATCCATCTATCTATCCATCCATCCATCTATCCATCTATCTATCCATCCATCCATCCACCCATCCATCCATCTACCCATCTATCCATCCATCCACCCATCTATCCATCTATCCATCCATCTACGAATCTATCCATCCATCTACCCATCTACCCATCCATCTACCCATCTATCCATCCATCCACCCATCTATCCATCCATCCATCCATCTATCTATCTATCTATCTATCTACCCACCTAACCTTAACAATCTCGCGAGAGTTCCCCCACAGTTTGCTGGCTCCCTTCTAACCACTAACTAGTAAATCCGGGGGGTTGCATTCAGTGAGCGGACGAGACGAGCACGAGCGGAAGTCTCGTTTGTTGTTCTTCCTTCTGCTTCCGTGAGACGTTCAGGGTCTAAACGGGTTCAACAGCCTGCCAGCGTCTGCATCTGCATGTCTCCACCAATTTCACTCTATAAACTGTCTTCTACCGCTCCCGAATGAAGGTAATAACAAGTCTCACTTTGTTCTCACGCTGTGGACATTTAGTCCAGGTTGTTTCGGGTTGTATTTCACAGTTAAATCTTGTGTTTTAGACTAAACTCCTCCGTGTTTCTACCCCCGCAGTCCGCCTCGCTGCAGCCGGGCAGCGTGCGCTCTGCTGCGGCTAGAGCAAACAAATCCAGCGCGCTGCTTTGGAGCTCACCTGGTGGTTCCACCTGTTCCTATACTATATAGTTGATATTTTAATAGTTTAAATAGATATAAATTACTATATATGCATAACCCAGAGGGCGTGTTTACCTCGGTGCCAGGTGTGACAGCTGGTGGGCAGTGGGCCTCTCATCCATGGCACATTACGCGCATGTCAGTTGTCACTTTTGACATTACAGCTATGTTTGGACACTCAGCTGTTGGTGCAGTTGGCCATGGTGACATATTTTCCACTTGTTAAAATAAGTTTTCCAAAGCAAGCAGATTCAGGGTTTTAATCTGTCACAGCCTCATGTTCATCATCATCATCATCATCATCATCATCATCATCATCTCAGAGACATGTGATGATGAGAGTTGGGTCTCCATATGGTTGTGATATGACGCGCAGCCAGCAGGCCTCGTATATCTGCCCTCAGCAGCAGGCTACACTTGTGACCCAGGAGTGTGTAAACAAGTTATGTAAGTCTTCCTCCAAACTTGTTCACCCTCTCCAGAGCAAAACCTCATGGCGGCTGCATGCATTTACTATCATGCACCCTGTTCTTTACAGGCTTCTCCTGCTCATATGCACACACGGTGTAATAAATAACAAAGTCATGTAATATTATATGAGCCCCTGCATTCATATACTATCATGCACCTTGTTCTTTCTACGCCCTTTCGCATGCTTCTCCCGCTCATATGCACGGTGTAATAAATAACAAGTCATGTAATATTATATGAGCCCCTGCATGCATATACTATCATGCACCTTGTTCTTTCTACGCCCTTTCGCATGCTTCTCCCGCTTATATGCACACATGGTGTAATAAATAATAAAGTCATGCAATATTATATGAGCCCCTGCATGCATATATTATCATGCAGCCTGTTCTTTCTATACCCCCTTTTGCAGGCTTCTCCTGCTCATATACACGGCGTAATACATAACAAGTCATGCAGTATTATATGAGCCCCTGCATGCATATACTATCATGCACCTTGTTCTTTCTACTCCCCTTTGCAGGCTTCTTCTGCTCATATACACGGCGTAATACATAACAAGTCATGTAATATTATATGAGCCCCTGCATGCATATACTATCACGCATCCTGTTCTTTGCAGGCTTCTTCTGCTCATATGCACGCATGGTGTAATAAATAACAAGACATGCGTTATTATATGAGCCCCCTGAGCCATGCAGGCAGCAGACTCACAGCAGGGGGGTTTAAATAACTACTAAGCTTCTGCTGCAAGCTGGGTGGTTTCTGAGGAGACCTCCTGCAGATTGCATGGCTGCTAATAGAGCACATGTAAGGAATTCCTCTATCTTTGACTGAGTAACTCTTCTTTTTTGCTTGTGAAGCGATACTCATAGTGTTTGAGAAGAAACTTTTAAAGTTGATATGATAACCAGTCAGATCATTTCAATAAGCAAGAACATTTAGTTCAGAACAGCATGTCACGTGTACTATAGTGTATCTTTTAAAACTTTAAATTCATTGCATTAATCAAACTGAGGTGCTATCGTGTCTCGTATCATAACACAGATATTATACATATAAATCTTGTTTTAGTAGCATATTCTTATGATTGAATACATTCATGATGTTCACCTGCTTTGGGAAAACACGCATTAGGTTGCTTTTTGTGTGTGTTATTAACAGCAATGCATGTTTTATTATAATGTCGTAAACATGCGGACATACATCCTATTTTGGAGCATAAGGCTGTAGATTTGGGAGTTCAGATTATATTCAAGATCAGCTCCAGTTCAGTTGAAGTCTACGTCGAAATCAAAGCGACTCAAGCTCTATTTGAGGCTAAAATGTACACGCTTGCTTCAGTTGGTCTGATTTATTTCTGTACTGTACCCTTCAAAAAGTTCAACAACTGTGAGATACAGGTTGAAGGTCTTTGGATTGTTTTGGTGTCTGGCTGAGCTGAGCGATATGATTCAAATCAACATCACAATTTTAATAAGAACATTTTCTCCAGTATTGATTGATATATATATTGTATACGTCTCGATATACGTCACAATTTGGCAGATGTAAAATAATTAAACTGATGTTCAATGCATTGAACTGCGATCCACTGTTACACATTGCATGAGCCCAAGCTCTACACACGTAAAACAAAAACTGAATATTTAATTTGGTTATATTTGTTAGTTTAGTTTATAAGTGCTAGAAAATGCTGCAATGGCCCTTGGGATTAATTAACTATTTGTCTGGTTGAAATTATTAGTCTAGACAACCTCTCTCTCATCCTCTCATCTGCAACCGCTTATCCCGTTAGGGGTCGCGGGGGGGCTGGAGCCGATCCCAGCCGACATTGGGCGAAGGCGGGGTACACCCTGGACAGGTCGCCAGTCCATCGCAGGGCTGACACATAGAGACAGACAACCATTCACGCTCACATTCACACCTACGGGCAATTTAGAGTCAACAATTAACCTAACCTGCATGTCTTTGGACTGTGGGAGGAAACCGGAGTACCCGGAGAAAACCCACGCTAACACGGGGAGAACATGCAAACTCCACACAGAAGGGCCCCAAGCCGGATTCGAACCTGCGACCCTCTAGCTGTGAGGCGTCAGTGCTAACCACTGCACCACCGTGCAGCCCTAGACAACAGACTTTTGTAAAACTTTAAAACATCACATGATGTAATGTCACCAAATTTTCACAGCCTTCAATTCTTGGAGACAAATCAACCATGCAATAGTACAATTAATGTTTTACAGTTCTGTATAACCAAGAAAAAGTCTGAGAAGTCGACTAAAGTCCAGATTCAGACGAGAATCGAGTCATGTTTCTCTTGTTGTTAGCAATTTACGAACATGTGTCCCACCGTTATATATTGCACAAACCCAAACTCAAAACTGTAATAGCTCATTTTGTTAGTTTATATTTGATAGTTTAGTTTATAAGTACAACATCATGCGTCATCTATCTATTTATAAGCTTGAAATTATTAGTTTAGACAACAGACTTTTGTAAAACTATAACATCATTTGTAGAGCTGCAGCGATAAATCGATTAGTTGTCAACTATTAAATAAATAATTTAAAGTAAGTTAGTTTCCATTAATCAGTTTGAGTCATTTTTTTTAAGGAAAAAAAAGTCTAAATTCTCTGATTCCAGCTTCTTAAATGTGAATATGTTCTGGTTTCTTTCCTCCTCTACGACAGTAAACTGAATATCTTTGAGTTGTGGACAAAATAAGAC
Organism: Sebastiscus albofasciatus; assembly: GCA_916701655.1. Classification (NCBI taxonomy): domain Eukaryota; kingdom Metazoa; phylum Chordata; class Actinopteri; order Perciformes; family Sebastidae; genus Sebastiscus; species Sebastiscus albofasciatus. The sequence goes on from CAKAOI010047064.1 coordinate 4,325, forward strand.
ATTTGAGGACGTCATCTTGGGCTTTGGGAAACACTGATCAACATTTTTCACTATTTTCTGACATTTGTAGACCAAACAACAGATTAGTCATTAATCATTTGATCCTCATCATGATATCATTTCACTGAATTTTCCCAGCCTTCATTTCTGGGAGACAAATCAACCATGCATTAGTTAAGTTACCGATGTTTTACAGTTTTATATAACCACGAAAAAAGTTTGAGAAGTCGACTGAAGTCCAGATTCAGATGAGAATCAACCCACGGAAGCGATTACAGACATGTTTTCCTTTTTTGTCCTATGATCACTGAGATGCTTTCCCACGAGGAGCAATTCAAAGTAATTATTCCAAAATATTTCTTGCATGAATCAGTTTTCTGCGTGATTACTGCCAACTGTGTTGTTGACTGTTGACTGTTATTTGAGACTGTGGTAGGTTCATTTGCTGTTGTTGGAGTGGATGTCTGTAATTCTGCCATCATTTTTTAATTTGCTGTCACTTGTAGATCAAAAGTTTATTTTCCTGATCTTCACGCAGACGTAGCTCTCCACCTGGATTCAGCTTGGACGGTGGATATTAATTCCTAAAATCATTCAGCACCATCATACTGATAAGCAAACTATGACATCAGTGTCTCAGCTCTTTATTTATATATATATATGTATATATATATATATCTATAGAGGGTAGTTTTTTGTTGCGGCGTGTCATAACTGTCCTCCAGGTGCTTCCTCTGTGGTTTGGCTCAGATTTTGTGTCGTTCTCGTGCAGCCGTGTGCCGGTAAACGCTGGCTGAGGTTGCTGACTGCGCCAGCCACTTTTTTTGAATATTTAAATATCTCTGGGAAAATATTTTGCAGGTGGCTGGTGAATTTTAGGGGCTCGCCATTCACAAAGACTTGGAGAGAAAAAATGCTACATCTTTGTCACAACTGATTGTTGTTGTTAGATGTTTATACCGATCTGTCCGAGAAGGAATGTGTCTGTTTCTGAAGACACACTCCCAACAACAAACACTGACCTCACTACAGGGGTATTTCATGGTGTTAGATGACTCGAACAGAATAAAAACACAGGTTTCTTTTCCAAATGAAACAGAACATAAAGTATATTTTAAAACATACTGCAACAAGGACAGGAAGCATTTTTTGTTCATTTGTTGTAGAGCTGAAACAATTAGTTGAACTATTTTTAATTCACTAATCGTTTGAGTAATTTATCAGGCAAAAACTTTCTCTGATTCCAGTTTTTACAATGTGAGGATTTGCTGATATTCTCTGTTTTATATAAATGTAATATCTTTGGGTTTTGGACTGTTGGTCGGACAATTTCAAGACGCTGTCTTGAATTCTGGGAAACTACGACGGGCATTGTTATTAAAATTTTACAACATTTTACAGACAAAATCATTAATCAGTTTAATTAATCAAGAAAATAATTGGCACACAAATCAATAATAAAAAAGTATAAATAGTTGCATCCCTAGTTTGCTGATTACCAGAACATGGCTGCCACTTCTATTATATTAACGACCAAATATATTATTGATACAGAGCCAGAAAATATTTTTTATTCTTGCCAAATAAAAATGTTTATTATTATTATTATTATTATTTGCCCTGCTCTTCTCAGCTGCCACCTCAGTGCCAGCTAACGAGTATTTCTTTGTTTCTGAATTTAAACTATAATATCTGTGTTTCTTTCTTTGTTTTTCAGATTAACAGGTATGCCAAAGGAAAAATATGATCCTCCAGATCCCCGCAGATGTTACACCATCATGCCAGCGGAGGAGGCGGCCAGTGGGAAGAAGTCTTACTGGGCCGAACTCGAGATTTCTGGTCAGTCTAACTAAATAACTTCCTCTGGATCTGCTTCCATAAAAAAACATCCCAACTGAGGCCGTGAAGCTCGGGTGTAAATCTGGACCTACACAGACCAGCAGAGCCCAGGATTGAAAATCACTACCATACATTTGTTTAAATATATTTATATAATATTAAGGAAAAAGGAGGCGTCATACTGGTCTCCTACACGTTGAGTCCAGTTTCCCCAAAGCGTCGAGAGAGAACAGTTAAACATGTATAAAAGTCTTGGTTTCAAGTGTTTTTCTCTGCGTTTGCTTGTTTTTGTTCTTTATCTTAGTGAGAAGACATTTTTTATTATCTTACTTGCACTGACTGTTTTGTTGTTATGTTCACTGTTTGTGTGTTCATGCAAACTCAAGCTGAGTTGTAGTTTATAATTGCTGGTGTTGTAGATTAATCAACAGAGAATTATTTAAAACTATTTTGATGATAATCGTTTAAGTGATTTAGAAGCGAAATGGCTTGGGTTTTTGGGCATTTTTTAATATTTTCTGACATTTTATAGACCAAACGATTAATTGATCTATCAAGGAAATATTATTAATCAATAATGAAAATAATCCTAATTTACTGCCCTATTGAAAAGATACGATTTTCCTGCCAAGATGCTGTTGGTTAAAGGGCTCCGAGTTAAGATAATAAAGATCTGCAAACCACATAATTGAAATTATTTTGACCCCAAAAACCTCAGATGTCAACTGACAACAAGATCACAGGGCTTCTTGGGTCAAATGTTCAAAACTGAGTAAGTGTGAAACTGTTAACAAACTTTCCCTGGCTGGTTAAAAGTTGATGACAAACATGCAAATCAGGTTCCTCTTTTATGTTATTTTAACTTGTATCTATACATATTAGAGTTAGTCAGTGAAATGATGGAGGTTTCTTGATTGAAGCTACAAAAGAAAAATCTAGAAATTCACTCTTTAATTCAGTTGTATTGTTTTTTGTTTATAAAGTCTTTATTAAAGTGCAGTAAAGGGCCCCAGAGTTCTCTACCAGTGCTCCACTGGAGTCCCATCAGTCTGGTTTTACTGTCACATGATGCTCTTGATACCGTTTCATGTGGTTTTTCCACCCTGAAAACAATTATATCCGCTCTGAAAAACTGAATATAGCTCTTGTTTTGGCAGGAAAAAGTCAGAAATTAAAAGGGTTTGAAAGGAAACAGATATTTGCCACAAAACAAATCCATATTATCATCAGTTTCTAATAGAAGAGTCTGTTTGGTTCCCTGGTTTGATTGAAGCTCAGTTATAAAATCAATGTTTTCTGAATGAGATCTGGAAGTAAAGACAGTTGTACGTGTGTTTGTCTGGACACAGGACGAGTGAAGAGTCTGAGCAGCTCGTTATGGACGCTCACCCACCTGACAGCGCTGCACATCAACGACAACAACCTGAGCCGCATCCCGCCGGACATCGCCAAGCTGCCCAACCTGGTCTACCTGAATCTGTCGTCCAATAAGCTCCGCAGCCTGCCCGCCGAACTGGGCAACATGGTCTCTCTCAGGTAGGCTGGACCTGTTCACAAGAGATACTGTTAAGGACATTAATATATCCTGGATACTCAAAATGGGATTTTTTAAATATGGAAAGAAATGATCAGTATGCTTTGTCACAGATCTTTAGAGAATGGTTGAATATTCTGCGATAGGGATGGAAGATATGGATTAAATCACAGTATACAGAATGTCATTTTACACTTTAGTAGCGATTTATGATGTTAAATAGTAAAATGTCTGGAAATTCAATTGGGAAACCATCTTTTGATAATTCTTTAAGAAAACCCTGCTTCCACTCAGCACATCTGCTGACATCTGTCCACTTGTTGGAAGTCTATTTAAAGGATTGAATCTTGTTAATCACTTCATTTGAACAAAGCTTTCACTTCACTTAACGGTGTATATTTTGTCTCGGAAAAAACAAACTATTCTTTGGATTCATTCAAGGGATTACATGCCAAACAATCCCAAAGAATAGAAGACAAGTGCTGATTAAAACACGGTGATCAAACACTCAGAAGAAAGAGGAAGATTATGAAATGTGCGAGTGGGAGTAGTTAACCCGCAGGGTTCACAAAAAGGCATCTCGGCTCAAAACTGACAAACAAAAAACGAAGATGACAAACAAAGACATGTTATGACTGGAAGACGTAACTGAAGTGACAACAAAAGGACAATGTGGTAGATGTTTTGACACCAGTAAAAATACATGAATGACAAAGTATTACCTCATTGTTAGAGGAAGTTTGTGAAAGACAGAAAAGACTGAGACACAAAATATTTATATTTTTGTCCCGTTTTCTTGCAGGGAATTGCTTTTAAACAACAATTTTTTACGAGTTCTGCCTTATGAACTTGGGAGGCTTTTCCAGTTACAAACCTTGGGGCTAAAAGGTGAGGCTTTTCTTTTTATTATTACCATTATTTTGGACTCAGTTATATATTCTAAATTGAATTGTGACCATATTAAATCACCACTGTCTACTAAATGCAAGTGAATTCTGTCATTATTTCTTTATTATACTTTTATCAGATGTGTAAAGTGGCTGGTGAATAAAAAGTGAGAGTTCCCTGCTTTGCATTTTTATATATAGTTTATATTTATTATATGGTTGTTTTGCAGGAAACCCTTTGTCCCAAGACATCCTCAATCTGTACCAGGAGCCGGACGGAACCAGAAAGCTTTTGAACTACATGCTTGACAATCTAGCAGGTAAATGGCTTGGCCGCTTCGCCTTACCGCACAACCGCTTATTGGAACTCATGCATATTTAACCGGCAGTTTATTGTAAACCTGAGCGGCGCAGGTGTATCATAGCAGGTGTACCATTGTGTTTGTCACAGACGAGTGAGCGCTTATCCCTAATTTCCCCTCTGCCCTGCCCTGTTTGCAGTGCACCCAGAGCAGCTCCCCCAAAGACCTTGGATCACTCTGAAAGAGCGAGACCAAATGAGTCCTTCAGGTACGTTCACCAGGGTCAAAGTTATTTCAAATTAAACTTTCCTGTTGGAGCAGAGATAACTCATTATACTTTGTCTCATTGTGTGTCTGACTCACGTCCAGTTCCATCTACAAACATTAAATGTTCCAGTCGAATATCTTTCTAAAAGTAATAAACTGCAGTATTTGTTCATGTAGGGCAGCAAACACCAGAAGAATACAATTAAAACTACATGGATCTCTACTAAAATCATTTTGTATTCTTCTGCAGCCGTGTTCACGGTCATGTGCTACAACGTGCTGTGCGACAAGTACGCCACGCGACAACTGTACGGCTACTGTCCGTCCTGGGCGCTCAACTGGGAGTACCGGAAGAAAGGCATCATGGAGGAAATCACCAGCTGTGACGCTGACATCATCAGCCTGCAGGTAAACGAGCAGCATCACCTCCATATTTCCCCTGTTACAGTATGTTTTCGACTTAAAGCTTGCTTTGTTTTCCAGAGAAAAGAAACAAATCGGACAGTAATCAGATTACTTTTTTACCTGCTTGCATTATTGCTAGTTTCAGACCAACGCAGTTGTCATTTTCGTGCCCACGTTGTGTAAGTAGCAAATGTACTTGCGCCCATGGGAAGAGGGTCAGTAGATAGATAATCAATGGTAGGTAGTCAATAAAGAGGTAAACATTACTGATTAACTGTCCTCAGCACAGGAATCTATGCTTGTTTTCCCACTAATATCATTTCAGATATTCACCTCCAGTCTCCTTAATTGTCTTACAAGCTACCTGGACGTTGAGAGAGCTTCCACTATTCAAGGAAATTATGGAATATTTTTTTATTTTCAGAGGTGGAAAAGTTCAGGGATATATATTTTGCATTTAATTCTCAATATTAAATTGTATTTTTGGGGCAGATTTATTGGAAACCACATTTCTTTTGTTTGTTTGTTTTTTAGTTAGATTTTTGTTTCGAATATGTAAAAAAATTAACTAAGAGATATTAGAATATTATATAGATTATACGAAAACAAGACAAGAATACCCAGCAGACATACACGGCAAACTCTAAATAACAACATAATTAAGTATTGCATGTCCATAAAGGAAGTGAATACTGATCACCCTTTTTTATATTTTATCAATAAGCTTAATGTTAAACAAAAAGAAAAGCAATATTAAAATGGAAAGTTCTTTACAACTGTATCCTACATGGGCTTGGACAAAACTTTAAATCCATCTTTGAAATGGAAAGTTGTAGAGAAGTTATTGATTTTCAATATGAATGACGGGAACTTTGTTTTTAATGTGGAATATTCAAAAGAGAAAGATCGAGTTGACGGAGCTGACAAGTGGAAATAAAAACAATCAGTCAGTCTTGGAATAAACAATCTGAGTTGATGTTGGTTAGTCTTTTTACTTTTATGGAAAGACATCTTCAACCTCATCAGGATCAGGGAAATTGGGCCTCCTGAAAGCAGTCCATTATTTATATTAAGCCGATGCTCACACATTTCATTGACTCTTTTGGTGACATGTTTTGCCCTGTGTGTCTGCAGGAGGTGGAGACGGAGCAGTACTACACTATGTTTCTGGAAACACTAAAGGAGCGCGGCTACGACGGCTATTTCTGCCCAAAGTCTCGTGCCAAACTGGTCTCTGAACAGGAGAGGAAACACGTGGACGGCTGCGCTGTGTTCTTCAAGACCGAGAAGTGAGTTTCTTTTACACTTTACAGAACGCGATTTATTGAGTACACTTGTGTATTTGTATTGTTTGGATATCCAAGAATGTTTTATGGTCTTTCATGCTTTTAGCTTGTAGAAAGTCCTCTTTACTAATAGATGTAGCAAATGTGTTACTTGGTGACATCACCACGTTACGGAAAAAAATGCAGGTCTTGAAGTAAGGAGTTTCAGGCAGTTCAGCAGCAGTGTTTCTGTGGGGGAGAGTAACTCCCTTTGGAGTGGACTTTGGGCTTTGTACCTTTGCAGACCTTTTACATGCACAAAAAACTATATAACACACTAAAGGAAAGGGGAAAAGCACAAAAGCATAATAGGTCCTCTTTAAGTGCGAGATTTCAAACTCTTCCATCGATATTTAAGCTGCTCTGTGGATGTTTCCTGCAGGTTTACTTTGGTCCAGAAACACACTGTGGAGTTCAACCAGGTGGCCATGGCCAACTCTGAGGGCTCAGAGGTCATGCTGAACAGAGTGATGACCAAAGACAACATCGGGGTGGCCGTTCTGCTGGAGGTCAACAAGGACCTCTTCTCCGATGGTAAGAACATTACCCAGAAACAGAGAATGTAATTATGGACGGGCATTTCAAGCAAAAAATACGATTTTATAAGACCGTTTTGGTGAGATTTATTTAATTTCTGTTGAGATTCAATGAAGTGTGTTTTATGATGCTCCATTCTCGAGCACATCTCCAAGCTGAAAGTATGGTGGGCTGCGGCACCACACGCACACACCTGCACCGACGGAGAAGTGCCAAACTGAACGTGCTACATGCATTTTACCGGCACCTAGTAGTTACTACCAGGTGGCGCCTGTGACAGTAAATACAAGGGAAAATATATATTTTTAAGACAAGATGATAGTCGCGTAAACTATTTGATTTTTTTTTTTTTTTTTATAAATTTAGCTTCCTAAATCCAACTTCCTAAAAACATACCAATTTTTTCCCACCGGGGTAGTAACTAAATGTGATTTTAATTTATTAATTAATGAATAAGTCAATTATTGTTTTGGTGTAGTATATAACATGTCAGAAATGAGTGAAAAAGGCTCAGGGTGACGACTTCATTGCTTGTTTTGTCCGATCAACAGTCCACTACATAAAGATTTTCAATTTAAAATGATATAACAGCACATAGCAGCAAATCCTCACATTTGAGAAGCTGATAAATTACTTAATGATTAATCAATTATCAACAGTTAATTAACTAATAGTTTCAGCACAGGTATATCATCAATCTGGGCAATATTTACTTTACATGTTAATAGACCCTCTCACATTTGTAGCTTCAAGTTTAACAGTTAAAAAGACCACATATACAGTATAGTGTTATTATTATTATTACTGTATAATACCTACATGGATCCATGGATGCACTGTAGCCAAAATCAATAACATTGCTGCCAGCTTGTAAGCAGCAATCCAAGATCATGTGTTTGCCAAATAAATATATAAAAGTAACACAGGAAAAGTTTATCTGCAGTAATGTCTTTTTGCCACAAGGTGTCACTACTGACTACTACATTCAATGGAGTGAAATAGGATGAAGGAGTGGTCTGTTGCATGTAAATAATATACAGAATATTTCTGTTATATTGTGGTTTAAACATATTATTATATTATTATCATCAGTATTTATCAGTTGAGTCATTAAACTTTGCAGTGAGTAACATGCAGGACTGTACTGCTCCTTGTATTTGACAGTAATCGTACATGTACAGTCTAACTTCCCTGTTTGTGGTTGATTTGTCTTTTTCACTCACGTTCTATAAGTCTTCCTCTTCCCTTTAATATTTTTATTTTATTGTCTCAGCACTTTCTGAGTTTCTAAAGTTGCATCAGCGCTCTGTGCTTTTCTGGAACCAAAATAAGACCATGTTGAGGTTTTATTTCTGGGTTTCGGGGGGTTTAACAAGCTTTTTTTACTCTTGCAAAGTTTTTGCAAAAGTGATGACATTTTTGTAATCCCCTTTAGATTTCTTTAATTTCACCTCAACCTGGTAACCTGATTTAATTCTAGAGCTGAAATGATCAACTATTAAATTAATCGACAACTATTTTGATAATCGGTTTGAGTAATTTTGTTTTAAAGAAAAAATTCTCTGATTGCAGCTTCTTAAATGTGAATATTTGTTGGTTTCTTTCCTCCTATATGAAAAAACAAGACATTTGAGGACGTCATCTTGGGCTTTGATCGACATTTTTCACCATTTTATAGACCAAACAGCTAATCGTTTAATCTAGAGATAATCAACAGATTAATTGACAGTGATAATAATCGTTAATTGCAGCCCTTTAAAAAAATTCCAGTTTTTTGGCTCCTTCATTGGCTGCACATCTGTTGCATAATCCAGCATTTCATCTCCTGTGTTTTCAGGCATGAAGCCACCACAGGAGAGGCAGCTGATCCTGGTGGCCAACGCCCACATGCACTGGGACCCCGAGTTCTCGGACGTCAAGTTGATCCAAACCATGATGTTCCTGTCGGAGCTGAAGAGCATCGCTGAGAGGGCCTCGGGCTCCGTGGCGACCGGTTCGCCGACCTCCGACCCGTCCTCCATCCCCATCGTCCTGTGTGCTGACCTCAACTCGCTGCCCGACTCCGGTAGGACTGTATCACTTTCTCAGGGACCTCCGTTAACGTTTCAGTCTCACGCTCGGTCTTTTAGTTCTCCTAAAGTTTATGTTTCTACACACAATAGATTTTTAGGGTTTTACAAAATAAGACGGATGTTCTGGATTAATGCGGTGCAACTTTGCATTAAAAGGTTTACCTTCTATATTTTACAGGTGTGGTGGAATACCTGAGCAACGGAGGAGTGGCCGAGAACCACAAGGACTTCAAGGAGCTACGCTACAGTGAATGTCTGACCAACTTCAGCTGCAACGGCAAGAACGGCACCTCGGACGGAAGCATCACACACAGCTTCCAGCTGAAGAGCGCCTACGACAGCAATCTGATGCCTTACACCAACTACACATATGACTTTAAGGTAAAAAACAAATTTACTGATTATTTTCCAATGCAAGCTGCACAAGTTTAGACTTTTAGATGCATTTTTCCTTCCGTTACTGATTGCCATTGGTCTCCGTTCTTTTCTGTAAGGTAGAAAATCAACCAGCAGACAACTTAATCAAATTAGACAACTCAAGCAAGTAGTAATTGGGCTAAAACATGTAAAACCACCTGTATCGTTCTTTCAAGCTGATTTATGGTATTGAAGTCAAGTTTGGAGGCCCAAATGAATCATAAACAAATGATTACTTTGTGTCCATTGCTTCCTGATCATTACTTTTGTGCCCAAATTTTGGAAAATGTAGGTATTTGGGGTTGGAAACCATACATATTACATACATATACATACAAACATAATATTTACTCATTCAAAAAGGGCTCAGGTACACTGCATGTATAAATATATACACTTCAGCCTCCTGAGTTGTGATTAGGGCTGTCACAATATCAGATTATATTGATATTTAGAGAAGAATTTAAAATAATAATAATGCCATCAGTCAAATTGATCTATAACTTTGTTTACTGTGTGGTTTTGTTTTGAGTGTAGGGAGGTGGAGAGAGAGAGTCAGTAACCATAACTGTATATATAAAATGACTGAAGAGGCACTGGATTATTTACACAATATTATCATGCGTGTATTATTAACATGATATCAATATTTCATATTTAAATATCACGGTTATCGTCAATACCGGTATATCACAACACTTGTAGTTGTGATCATGCCAATCATCAGCTAAATATTTATTAAATCAACCAAAAACTTAAATAAAAGCAAAAAGTATATTATCTTTGAATGTGTCTGAACCACCTTTTTCACTGAGGCTGATTTGTTGCCTTTATATGCTTTATATGCAATTGGCAAAAGTTACTGTACAGTTGAACTTTGCATTTGACTGGAAAATAATTAAAAGTAAAAGGACATACAGTTCAACAGTGAGTGGTTGAAAACCCGAGCTAGCTGATGTGATACAGTATTTTCCATAAAGCAGATTCAGTTATATGGAATGCTTTATATCATTATGAGTATTTGTGTTGTGGGAGATCCCAGTGGGAATGGAAAACCCTGAATATTACATTGTCTGATCTATGATCTACGCTTTAGAGAGCTACAAAACAACACAGCACGACTTTTCTACGCTTTTTTCAGACGGTGTTGGTGGAGAAGATGCCTTTATGTGCTTTGTCTTGTGGTCTCTGCTCTGGCGTCTAATGAGTCATGCAGGCAGTCGTCACACAGACAAATTGATGTTTTTTCTGCTCCCAGTTTTTACATCATTATCAGAGGACTTTCCCTTACACAAACATACAGATGTTCTCACACAAACAAAGAGGAGCCAAATGGATTGAATGGCTCATTTTGGGACTTTCGGAACAATCAAACAATCCTTTTTTTGTTTAGAAGTTATTTTCCCTTTGCAGTATCTAGAGTGTCATTAGTTCAACAGATGCATCATCACTGAGTTTCTGTTTACATGAACAAATTGGATGACTAATGAATGTAGGAGAGTCAGAATGAAATGAGTCAAACATCCACCGTCCAAATTCTTTTTGGTCTGGAAACAGTCAGTGGGCTTGTGCTTCAGTCAGCGGTATTATCAGTGGGCGAAGACATGAATTAGAAATTACATGCAGGCAAGTGGATGAGCCTTTAGGTTTGAGAAGTTTTTCCTTCACGCAAATTTAAGCATGAACCCTTCCTATACACAAACATGTTATCAAATGTCACCCTAACCATCCATTTTAGATGATAAACAGTTCCAAACATACGTTCTCATCTGTCACAGCTCAGAACATATTAAAGTTGGATGCGCAGCTTTAAATTGGCATCACATGATGTGTTTGTGTCTGCAGGGCGTTATCGACTACATCTTCTTCTCCAAGACCCACATGAGTGTCCTGGGCCTAATGGGACCGCTGGACAGCCAGTGGCTGGTCGACAACAACATCACCGGCTGCCCCCACCCCCACATCCCCTCGGACCACTTCTCCCTGCTGGCTCAGCTGGAGCTGCACCCTCCCCTGCCCCACCCGCTCAACCCCCTCAACGGGCTGCACCTGCCGGTCCACAGGTAGTGCAGCCTGAGAGAGAGCCCCCCCGCCAACCCTTCCTGCCCCACCTTCAAAACACTGCCCACCCCACCCACCCCCTCCAGCTTTATACAGGACCCTGTACAGTTTACCGATCATGTTAAAACTCAAGACGCCATCCGACCCCTCCAACCCTGAGACACACCCACCCAAAAGGAGTGAAGTATTCGCCCGTTTGTTGCTCCTTTTTGTGTTTTTGCACACTGTAAATGTTTGTTTTAATACATTTTTTTCTCCCCTTGAAAAGGCTTGATACCAAATGTTGGGCTTGGGATGAAGTTGCTATGGTAACCCCCAATGTCAATTTATTTTTGCCTTAGATGATAACCGCTTGTAGATTCTGCTCCTACAACAACAGACCTTAATAACTAATACTATCAACTTTTTAAAGATAAACTACACAAATGTCAGCAGATATGCTGAATTTCATTTGTTGTTTTTTTTGACATTTCACAGAGCTGTGAAATAATCTTTTTAGAGTAAAAACACAACATAATATCAATGCTGCACCACAGCATGTATGTTGTGTTAAAGTCACAGTCTATAGAACTGGAACCTGCTATCACTCCCAAATTACACGTATTTTAGTGAAACACTACAAACGACCGAAAGTTGGGAATGTTTACGAGGACGTGAAAGGTTTGTTTACATGCAGATTTTTTGTAAACACAGGTCCATATTTTCAATTCTGATCGGCCGAGAAACACCAAATTACTTAATTCAATTACATGTGGAGACATTTTTAATGTTAAGAAGTACTGATTGGGCGTTTTAAAAGTAATGTAACGCTAAATTGGTGTGTTTCATATGGGGACTAGAATATGAAATCATCTCTTGTCACAGCTGCTTGTGAATCACATAACAGTGGATTATTTTAGGAGGCTTTCGGATTGACACTTGCCTTGTGGAAAATAATGGAGAGTATTCCAAGTTCTCGTCTTTCTGGATCTCATTTCCATTGATTATGTCGCCATCCTTCTTGCCATGTAGCAAATCTCAACCTGAAAGCCGCCTCATGGTGCTGCGTGAATGTTAACTGAGCTGCTACATTCACTTATATGAATTATTTTTCTTCCATAATACGGGTCTTGAACCCCTCTTTGATCATACAGGGCTGCAACTAACGTCCTCAAATGTCTTGTTTTTTCCACAACTCAAATATATTCAGTTTACTGTCATAGAGGAGGAAAGAAACCAGAAAATATTCACATTTAAGAAGCTTTTTCTTATAATTTACTCAAACTGATCGATTATCAAAATAGTTGGCGATTAATTTAATAGTTGACAAATAATGGATTAATCGTTGCAGCTCTAGATCATTGCTAAATATTTTACTTGCAGACGTATCGTGTTCATCTCGTCCTGATTCATGCTCACTGTAGTTTAAAAGATGCAACTCGTGAGTTTTCTGAAGAACGACGATGTAATAAAACAATCACAACAGGCCAAATGAGAGCTCAAATCCAAAATATTTATAAGAAGCGCAACCAAATTAACCCCCTAATATATTACTTGCTTTGAAATAAATAGTTTATTTACGACAATGCGCTTTATACTTTTAGCTTTTGAAGTCGTGCTTTCAAACACCTTCGGTCTTAAAAGAGTATCGTCCCGTTTCCCCCTCACCTGACTGGCCAAAGAATCTCCCCAGTATGAGTGACTAAATAAGATAATATTTATTTATTGGTGCCAGAGAAAAAAAAAAACTTCCTGAGAAGAATCTGCTAATGATTTGTGACCAGGAGTCGAATGTATTTACCAAAGGCTCACTATGAAATTGGTTGTTGGAGCCTCTTAATGCCAGATTCCTGTGGACTTTGTATATTTGTGTCAGATGATTAGAACTAATAGCCCTTTATGTAAGTTGTACCTCAGGGCTATGCTATGCATCCATTAGTACCTCTCAAACTGAAGACGAGCAAAACCAAACAGGAAGCTATTGGTTTGAAAATCCTTTATAAAGCACAGGTGATGTATGTACTTACATACATATATGTTGTTGTTGTAGAAGTCCCACGTCTTGGTGCATTTTTGATAAAACTGCTGCTGCATTTTTGCTCCATTCCCAAGAAGAATAACTTGGGGAAACTTAAATGTTTAAGTTGTCAGAAGATGCAAAAAGCGTTCGGATAAATTTGGTTGAGACACTTTAAAAACATTTGGTTTCGTTGTGGCTTTTAAGAGAGGCTCAAGGATCAATGTGGGATCGAATGCAGGGGTACGACTGGGTATCAAAATGTTTAATGTTGTCTAAACCAGTGGTTTCCAACCTGGGGTCCAGGCCCCCCTTAAGGGCGCGATAA
>CAKAOI010047066.1:653-53683 GCA_916701655.1 Sebastiscus albofasciatus
CAAGTGAAATTCTAAAAAAAATATATATATATATATATATATATTTCCAGCTATACACTGACTATGTTTATATGCGTGCACACAAATACAGGATAATTCGATTAAGACAATAGTTTGATTTTACTGTGTTTGATCAGATTTTCTGAGAAATTTGAGTTAGTATGTGCTTGTTACTATCAATTTAGACGACGTAATTGTGCATCACGAAATCTTAATATGTGATTATATCAGTATACCTTTCCATTGAATGACGATAAATTATCATATTGAATTATCACCTGGCCCTAGTGTATAGTATACTTGTCTGCTTTTGTTTTTAACGTATTGTGCTTCAAACAAAATGATCATGCTGGATGCTCTGCAATGCTTTGTTGTGGTTTTAAATGCAGTGAAACCCTGAACTTTATTCACTTTATTTCATTTGGACTCAGTGTGGGTAGCTACGAGTATGCCAGGGTAAACAAATCAGACCATATTTTGAATAATGCATGAGGCACTGCAAAGTTTAATGTTACTCTCCCTGTAGGTGTTTACCCAGGACCAAGATTCAGAGAAGAACGCTGTGGTGAGTTACCAGATCCTATCTGACATCTACAACAGCACCGACTACTTCCACATTGACAGCAACAGCGGGTTGATATTCACGGCACGCCTGCTTGACTACGAGCTCATCCAACGCTACAACTTCATTGTCAGAGCGACGGACAGCGGAGACCCTGCCCTCAGCAGTGATGTCAGTGTCACAGTGACTGTTTCCGACACCAACGACAACCCACCTAATTTCAGCCAAGCGCTGTACGAGGCCTTTGTCAGCGAGCTGGCGCCCCGAGGGCACTTTGTGACTTGTGTTCAGGCGTCGGATGCTGACATCTGTGATGCTCACAGGCTGAGGTAAAAAATGTTTTTGAAAGTTGTGGGTTTGGTGTTTCCTCTGTAAAGTGATGATGAGAATCTTTGCCCCAGTTCATTATGTTTAGAAAAAAATGATTCCTTATAGGCAATCTTGTGTTTGTGTTTCACTCCCATCTTTTATTTGTCTATTTCTCAAGCAACAAAAGTAGATGCTTTGTGTTTTACAGCAGCTTCGGAGCAAAATGTTTTTTTTATTTGCTTTCAGGTACAGTATTCTCTCCGGGAATGAGAAAATGACTTTTATGATGGAGCCAGATACAGGGGTGCTCAGTCTGTCTAACAAGAGGAGACAAGGCATGAAACTCTCGTATCAACTCAACGTGTCTGTGTCAGATGGAGTCTTCACCAACACCGCTCAGGTGAGACAACTCACAATTTAGTCCTATCAACTGATTTGCTCTTTTTTTAAACCTTTGCGGCGTTTATACGCAGCATGCCCAGTGACCTTTTCTAGCAACCCATCGCTTCAAATTTATCACAAACACTCCCAGCTGTCCTGTACGGCTGTTTACCGCCGGCTGCCGAGCGGCTCTGCAGTCGGAGGTTAATGTGTGTTCACGTCATATCAGATTTACTGTGAGGATGAGCTGCCAACTGGAAAACATTTTCACATCTGTCTCGTAATTACAAGTACGCTCTGATATCCCACAACTCTGGTAGTCGACATCATATGTTGTAGTAATAACATGTCACTCGGTTCTTCCTCTGACATGATGTGAACACAGCGTAGCGAGTGTTTACAGCTGCATCAATCACCATTTGGTCACAAGCATGATGCTCTTACTGCTGGTGCCATGTTGGATGTGATCGTGTTTGACAAATCAGCCACTGATGATTATTGTGATGGCATCAACAAGATGTCAGCATGACATGAGGATGATGAGGATTATGATGATGATGGTGGTGATCCCCAGGTTATTGTACGTGTGCTGGGAGCCAACCTGTACAGCCCAGTGTTCAGCCAGAGGTTCTACCTGGCTGAGGTCCAAGAAAATGCCCCCGCAGGGTCAAAGGTCATTCAAGTAAGTTTGCCATCTTGCTACTCACTCAGTAATGTTTCCATCAGGGCTTTTAAAGGACCAGTGTGTAACATTTAGGGGGATCTATTGGTAGAAATTGAATATAATATTAATAAGTATGTTTTCTTTAGTGTATAATCAGCTGAAAATAAGAATTGTTGTGTTTTTGTTGTCTTAAAATGAGCCGTTTATATCTAGGCTACATAGGGAGCAGCATGTTTTCTACAGTAGCACAGAAAGGACAAACCATTGTGTTAACTTTTCATGCTTGGGCCGGAGTTTATAACGTTACTCGCTCCGGAGTTGACCCCGTCACTCCACTCAGCAGCCAGGAAACAGGAAAGACACAGGAAACCTTCTTGTTGGTCTTGAGGAGCTGTAGCATTTATTTCTGCACAAACTGCAACTTCCACTGTACATTCACTTGATATTCTCAAAGCTAAATGTAGCACACAGCTCTTAACACTATAATTATACTGGACTGGAATCAGAAGATACCAGATTCGAACAGGAGGCAGAAAAAGTTATTTGCAATATCAAATGACCACACTAGACAAAAAGCTATGAACCTTGGTACCTTGTACTTTAAAATATAACAAACAAAATAAAATGAATACCCATGAGTTCAGTATACAGATAAATTCCACAAAGATGCTTCTGTTTCAACTCAGCAACGAAATATTTCTTTTATCACACTCTGGGTTTGAACCACTGAGTTTTTTACCAACTATTTTTCTGACTGGGTGCACCCTATTATCAATAACTCCAAATCTCAGTTCTCGATATTTAGATCCAACATTCAATGAGTAACAATATTAAAACAATTTTCAATATTATCACTTCACAACCTGTTTCAACCTTACAATAATTCAATATTAACTGTTCCAGTAATAGACACTGTTACCAAGGCATCACAATACACCATATCAATAATATGAATATTCAGTCCATTCACTTTAACCAGTGTGATGGTTAACACAAGAGGGCAAAGGTTGACAGTTCTTGGCTCTGGGATCTTCAATCCAGGGATCTAGAGGTCTTGTCTTGGTTAGCTCGCCATCAACTTTGAATCACTCCAAAAAAACCTGACCTGCAGTTATAGACATGGCCAGAATTGTTCATGAATCAATTGCATTTCTGATTCATCAGGAATTAATAATTCCTTTAACTTCAACAAACACATATTCATATAAAGTGGATTTTACATTCAACATATTTTAAACAACCTTCACAGTACATGAATTACAAATGAACTGTGGTAAAATGAGACATGAACATAACATACTTTTTAAATTAAAGCAAAAAATGTTACATAAATGATAAATTATACAGTGTAAACCTGAGACAATACTGTTGCCTTCTTTTATGTCTGTCTTTTTATTTAAATCAAATTCACCATACCATGAAATAAAATACCTGACAAAACATAACTGATGTTGCTTCAGTATTAAACAGTTCAGTAACTTTACTACCTAGAGAAAACATTGAGCAATTAAACACTCTTTATGTCACGTTTTATATTCTTCCCAGTGCTGCTTTAATTTAGTTGCGCTCTACAACAGTTAGCCAGATGTTACACACTGTACTTTTTAATAGGAAACTTCCTACATGGATGACGTTGTATAACCTTGCAATGACCAATCTGACGTTATTTTTCTGAATCTCTGTATGGACCTCCAGGTTCGTGCAACAGACGAGGACTCCGGGCTGTTTGGCCAGATCACCTACTCCTTCATCAATGATCTGGGGAAAACTCAATTCAGTATTGATGCAGATGGACTCATATCCACCGTTCAGAAACTTGACCGAGAAAATCCTCTCAACAAGGACATGGTGCTGACCATCATGGCCCTGGATGGTGGAGGTATTATTTTTTACACTGACCAGACTGTGAAACAGATTCCCTGACAAAAGTTATCTTCAAATCAGCCAATATAAGTCTCCAAAAATACACAGAACATTCATCTAACATTAAAGCTTCAGTAGGCAACAAGTTTTTGGCATCATTGGGCAAAAATTCCATAATAACCTTTCAGCATATTGTTATTCAAATGCTCTGAGAGAAAATTAGACTTCTGCACCTCATCATGGCTCTGTTGGGACGGGAGACTTTGACCAATCACAGGTCATTTCAGAGAGAGAGAGAGAGAGAGCGTTCCTATTAGCTCTGCTCCACCTGTGGGCGGTGCTTGGTATCTCCTCAGCAGATCTCAACATGGTTGCCGGGCCACAAACGTTCTCATTTTACAGTTAAACAGTAGACTACAAGATGTTTCTGAAAACATTCGAGGCGAGAAATAGGCATTACAGTAACAGAATATTGATTCATGATCAGCGCTGCCTAGTTTGATCATTTGATCGGAGATCGCGAATGATTGACTCGTGGCTCTCATAGACGGCAGACTCCAGATCAGCTCTGACTGGTTTTCCTCCGGTCTGTGAAATCTTTTGCAGATGCCATTATAGGAGAACTGGCGGACACAGAGACACATGATTTTTTTTCAGATTACCTGTCTCGTGCACTACTGTCAGGATATAGTGACCGTTTTATAAAAATAACTTCTTTTAATCACATTTGCTCCATTTCTACCCACTGCTGCTTTAATGCATGAGTGGTCACTGTTCTTGCACTGTAGGATTCACCTGTGAGATGATAAGTTTTGCATAATAAGATCCCACACTCAGAATGTATGAATATTTAAGCTTATTCACATTACAGATGCATTGCAATTTATCATCCAGGATGACTTTCAGTGAATGAAACAGCATGATAAGGCGGATTACGTCCGTATCAAGATGACGTACATTTGATAAAACCATGCATTAATGTTCTGTTGTTTTTCCAGGCCGTGCATCGTTTTGCACAGTTCGAGTGGTTCTCACCGATGAGAATGACAACGCCCCTCGGTTCAGAGCTGTGGAGTACCGCATGAGCATTAAAGCAAATGTCGCCAAAGGTTCCCTGGTCACACAGATCCAAGCCACCGATGCTGATGCTGGGTCTAATGGGAGGATCACCTACTCTCTTTACAGTGAGGCACGACTCTCACTGGTTGACGTGTTGGAGGTCAGTGCTCTTTAACTTTATACTTTATGTTGCTGTACTCTATAATATAAAACATATTTGCCCTACATAGCTGTTTGCTTAGTTTTGATAGAGCTGCACACATCTTTCCCTCAAGGAAAAGACCCAGTCTAACCAGATCCAAACCTCAGCAAATGTATTTAATGAGTAAACCATGTTAAAACTCATAATTTATGCCATAACCCTGATTTTCAATTAAGAGATGTTAATCTCGACTGACATCAGCTCCCCTCTCCATTTGGATTAACAGCCATCTGTTACTGTAATTATACACTTTTACTCATCAAATCAAAATTATGTTATATTAAGATTGATGCCTCGGCCAATTTTGGCTCTTCTGAAGGGAAACGAAATCAAGAGCCACGAGTAAATAAACAGCTATGAGTGTAAATGAAAGAAACAGCTGCAGTGTAAAAGGCTAATAGAATATTTTAGAATATAAAGAAAGTAGTAGCAGCTTATAAATATTAATAGATACCAAGTGGCAGCTCGAAAAACATTGTCTACCATGTTCTGATTTGTGGAAATAAGAAGACAAATAAAACTGATTAAATAAAATTCAACCCAGTTCGAGGATTAAGAGCACATAAGAGGCCAAAACAGTAAGAATTTGTTGGCTCAAACAGCTCTATTACTAGGATTATTGTCTCTAAAGTAGATTTAAATGACATTGTGATTTTTCTGGTGCCCAGGTGGAGTCAGACAGCGGTTGGATGATGACTAAAAGCACCGTGGATCACCTCCAGGGGACTGTGCTGTCCTTCTTCGTCAAAGCCACCGACTGCGGCTCTCCGGCCAAACACTCGCTGGTATCCGCCTTTATCCACGTCGTCCCACCGGACGCATTCGTCCCCTCCTTCAGTCAGCCTCAGTACTCCTTCACCATCCCAGAGGACACGGCAGTAGGGACGGCCCTGGGGTCTGTGTACATGGCTCCTGGACAGACGGGGTTCTTCACCGTAGTCGGAGGAGAGACGCTCGACAGCAACCAGGGAGGGACCTTCCTGGTGGAGAGGGAGACGGGTCTGATCCGTGTCATCAAGCCGCTGGACTATGAACTCATCAGCATCTTCCGCTTCAAGGTTGCGGGGACAACGAGAAGAGACCTCATCGAGACCGTCTCCACTGTAGACCTGGAGGTTAAGGTTGGTCACACAGTTGAACATAGAGCCTGTTAACCTTTTGTTTCCTATTAATTAATTTGATTTGAATTTGATCTTTATTTAAGCCTTTAAGTGCAATAAAATATAATTTAAGTGTAACCAAGTGCTCAAACAGATACAAATCTGTGTCAGAGCTGCAACGATTAGTTGACTAATCAATCGAAAATGCAGAAAATGCTGTTTTCAGCCTCTCAAATATTAAGGTTTCCTGCTTTTCTCTGTTTTATATCATATTAAACTGAATATCTTTGGGTTTTTGGTCAAAACAAAACATTTAAAGACATCTCCCTTGATTCGGATGCAATAGGATGGATTTTTTTCACTATTTTCTCTCATTTTCTACACCAAACAATTAATGGATTAATCTAGGAAATAATCCTTGGATTAATCAATTATGAAAATAATCCTTAGTTGCAGCCCTAATAGGATTAGAGATGTTTTAACACTGATAAGGGCAACCTCAAAGTATTTTGCATGTAATTTCAACAAATAGATGCATTTCTGTTGACAGCTGTTGTTGCAGAT
Organism: Sebastiscus albofasciatus; assembly: GCA_916701655.1. Taxonomy (NCBI): domain Eukaryota; kingdom Metazoa; phylum Chordata; class Actinopteri; order Perciformes; family Sebastidae; genus Sebastiscus; species Sebastiscus albofasciatus. The sequence continues at coordinate 7,358 of CAKAOI010047066.1, forward strand.
GATTCAAAATGGGTAAAAGTACAATTTGGAAATACAAAAATCAATGTCATTTAAGACAATTTAAATGACATTCATTCAACAAATTCAGAGAATGATTTGAATTCCCTATTGCATTATATTTTCAGTATAATTTAGACTTTGTTGGGCTGATTCAGTGAAGGTTTGTCATTTTGCAGGTCCTGGATGTGAATGACAACAAGCCAATGTTTGAGACTAACACCTATGTAGCCACAGTGATGGAGGGGATGCCGGTAGGGACAAGAGTGGTCCAAGTGCGTGCACTTGATCCAGACTGGGGCTCTAATGGACAGGTGTGTGACAGCTAACTTCAACTGACACTTGAGTATTTTGTTCTTTTTTGGGTTTTTGCTCTTCAGCTCAGTTTGTTGTAGATGCTTTGAAAAACTACTATATGTATCTTTTTTTAAATTGCAGGTCACCTACAGCCTCGGACCTCTGCTCAGCTACAACTCGGACTTGACAAAAGACGCTCGCTCCTTCAGCGGCCCCATCACTACGGGTTCTGTCTTCGCCATTGACAGTAAAACAGGCTGGATCACCACAGTGAGTCAGATGGACCACGAGGCCTGCTCCAGCTACAGCTTCGAAGCAGTGGCCTCTGACCTGGGGGAGCTACAGTCTCTGTCATCCACCACCGTGGTCACCATCACCGTGTCGGACGTCAACGACAACCCACCGCGGTTCGAGAGGGAGCTGTACCGCGGTGCAGTAAAGGAGAGCGATCCCCTCGGCGAGGTGGTAGCTGTTCTAAAAACAAAAGACCGAGATGGCACAGATCAAAACCGTCTTGTCAACTTTTACATAACTGGTGAGCAAATTTAGAAAAATACCAACATATTCTGGACCTCATGCAGCGAGATGAGGTGGTGTTGCATAAAAAATATTCATTGGCCTAATGGGGCTGCTATTATTAAAGGTCAAACTCTAAATGAATTTCAACTCAAATGTCAAACACAACCAACCTTTTATTTTTTTGCTTTTGATTTCAATATTACAAGGTATGCATGATACAACAAAACATTTCAAGCAAGGCAGAGAAACCCTCACGTTTGTATTTCTCAATATAGAGAAAGAAAAATGCTTCGTAACAAAATAGTTTACATTATATATATTTTTCAATAGAGCCTTCTGCTTTAAATGATTCTTGCAAAGTGTGTGAAGTATACTAGTTGGATTTCCAACATAAGAAGTCGTCTTTCACACACTCCTCACACTTGACTTTGTGTGGTCACTCCTCTTTTATGGGAGTAATAAAAAATTGTGAGGGCTCTCCAGCAAAACTGTCACCTTGACGCTGAGCTTTACTATTCACTGTCCGATAATAAATAAGGATGATATATTTTGGCCTCGTGTTCTAGCATTTAAAAATACTGATTGGCCTAATGGAAGTGTTATTTTAAAGATCTATTTTTTAAACTTTCAAAGGCCATTGCTGCGACGCCACCAGCCTGGTTGACGCTATGATGATAGATGTTTGTCGATCATGCTAAAGGGCACCTGCATCATTTGTGTGTGTGTGTGTGTGTGTGTGTGTGTGTGGATGGGTGGGTGGAAAGCTGCTTATTCATCTTCTGAATGAATGAGACTTCCAGTTTGTTCACATATCTGTTTCAATGCATCTTCACCTCCGTCTTTGTCTGAGGTGTCAGCGTTTTAATCTTCATCTGTGTCATCTACAGGGGGAAACCCACGGGGCGTGTTTGGCCTGGCTGTCGTGCAGGGAGAGTGGAAGGTCTACGTGAGCGGTCTGCTGGATCGGGAGCAGCAGGACTGGTATCTGCTCAACATCACAGCCAGCGATGGCCTGTATGTCGCTCGCACTGCAGTGGAAGTTACCGTCATGGACGCCAATGACAACAGTCCCATCTGCAACCAGGTCAGGGATACAGACGAATGGATGAGATGAGTAAAATGAACAACATGCAAAGCAAACAAACACAGAGAAGAGTGAGGAATGTAGGACGGTGAACTACTATTTTGTTTTAGATTCATGGTAGACTAATTGCATTTATCCGCTGTTTGTGTCCAGGCTGACCACATTCCAATTAGTGTTTTGTCTAAAAATAGAAAGAAAACATCCCTTTTTGAATAAATCATATGATAATACAGTCAATATGTAGTAAATAGTAATGTTATTGTGGCTACAGACTAATTGGTTCTTTGCTAAATTATTAAATTAAAAAGTAAATAATTTATCAATAAGGGAGTTTTGGGACCAATGTATTTAAAGTGAATGGAATTATTTTTGTTTTTTATCATATCATGCAAAAGCTGAGGGAAACCTGCAGTAACTGCACTCCCTCATTTGACTTTGTACTGTTGAATAATGTTAAAATTTGCATAAAGTTAGTATGTATGACTTCAGCCAAAAACTGGAGCTGTAGCAGAACAGGATTTGTTCAGTTAAAATATTGATTCTGTTCTACAGTGTACCAAAGTACAAACTCAATGTGAACTAATTCAAACAAATTGTCCTTCTACTATATTTCAGGGAATGTACTGTAACTTGAGTATAAACTGGCTTTTATAATGCATAGCATGATAGTAATGTTTGAAATACCCACAGTTAAAAGCTGATTACATGAATCAGTGATAAAAAAACTTCAGCTCAGTGTGCTAATTCCTACCTCACAAATTTAAGACTCATCCTAAACTGAGTGTTAATGCCATGCCAAAAGCTGATCTATGAGAGAAAAATCACTGTGAAAAGGGAAGATAATTGGGCTGTGGAGTCTTCTGGGAATATCCTTTTTCATTTAACAGTATTTTTGCAATTCCTCAATTTCACATAATTAGTTGGGAAACTTTCTTTCTCCCTCTAAACTCTTACAAGTTCTCTTTGAAATCAATCCTCTCCTGTCTCCCTGTTCTCCTCTTATATTCTGTCTGTTCTGAGACAAGTCAGGCCCGTGTAACTACAAAGTGGTTACTCCGCCATGACACGAGAGCAGCATCAAATATATCAGAAGACATTAAGAGTCAGACATTATACTGTAATGTACTATAACATTGTTCTCTTGTTTTTTATTATTATTAAATGCTAGTAGTAATGGTAGTAATAGTACCAAGGCCATTTCACTGAATCTGTGCCTTTTCTGTCCCCAGGATATGTATAATACTTTATATTATCAAGCAGTTTGAGGATACATCATATATCTAGAACACTGAAAAAATAGGACTTTAGCCTGTCCCATAGACTTTATATAAAGATGGACGACATGACAGCTCCCCAAAAGTGAAGCCAAAACATCACGATCTCCCCCTGGTGGCTGGCTGCAGTATAGGTCATTAATCCCGCCCCCTCCATGTTAGCTGATGGGACATGAGCCAAACTAAAAAGTCAATTTAAAGGTCAAATACATTTTTCAAAGATGGTTTCTGTCATTTTAGGTAGTTCGTATCACGCTGATTTATGTTCAAGTGTTCATTTTTCTGATAAGTTTGGGTTTAATTCGTTATTTGATGCTATCCACCTTATTCTCAGGGGTGTTACTGCGGTGTTCCGTACACTTTATGCCCGTCAGCGCCACGCCAGGCAGCACTCCTCTGTTGTTAAGAGCCAGACAAGTTTGTGTGCTCATTCTCCGGAGGAACATCCCAATATCATCCCCCTGCAGAGCTACACTTTGACTGATGTCTTTTGGACAAAGAGTTTTTGAGAAAAGTGGGGAAAAGTAATATAACGCCTCGGAAGATCATTAAGCTTAACGGTGTTCAGTACAGAGCGCATAACATGATTTCAACGGCGATTAATTAAAATTTTAAATGTCAAAATATTCAATTGATGTAATAAACGTTAACTTCAATATTGGGCGCAGGATTACGTGCAAACAGAGTTGCTGCTGCAGTGCCATGCCCATTTTAAAGCATTTATTCAACAATGAGTAATATATTTAACAACTTGTGATAGCAGAATAATCATTTCATACAGACTACAGTACTGTGAGAAGCATAAATTAAGTTGAAATGTACATTTTCGCTTCTCTAGTCATCTCCCCTCTCTAGCTGCAGTCGGGTCTGGAGCCCTCTGGGCGCTGTGGGCAAACGGTGTGCACCTCACAAACTGACTGAAATCTCACAGGAACAAATGGTGGAGGTCTCTTGCTCGGTCGGGAATGAAAGAGGGCAACTGAGGATGACAGGCATATAAATGTTATGCACGATCGGGAAGTATTTATTCAGCGATTGGGGGAAAAATGGCATCTGTACGGAACATCAGTGGAAGTACTGATCTGCCTCAGAGCTTTTCAGATTGTTCATCGCCTCACCGTCTGAAGCATCGGAGTCAATAACATAGCTAAATATGCTAGTGTAGGTTATCTGAGGCCACTGCTTCAGGTCGTCCTCCCATCCCTCCATAATAGAAGGCAGAGCTATGATCACATTATCCCGTTTGAGCTGTAATAGGTGGTGTTCACTCATGTTTTACTAGATTTATTAATACAATCGCTCTAGGTGAGAGGATTAGGAAATTAGGGACATAATTCACGCAAGGCATCATGGGGGCTAGGAATAAAGTGGATAAAAAAAAAGGTGAGACATCATGATTGGCAACTGTGAGTCTCTCTCACTGACAAACTGCGGCTGTGCTTGGCTCGCGATTGATTCGGGCGGGTGACCTTGACTCTTGCTCCAAATCACGTAAAAATCTTCAAATGGCAGCTCCTGCATCCAGGATATTTTGGCATCACTTCTGTACAGTGGGAGGAAGTGGAGACACGTCATCCATATATACATATAAAGGCCTGTCTCCACTCTGAACACTACACTTCACCATGAAATATGATTGATGATTAGAATCCTTCAGAAATCTTGTTTTTTTTTATTATTGTGTGACCAATTTAGACACACAAATACATTTTCTCATTGGAAATTCATAATATTTTAGTTAACATATTATGAATTTAGGTATTCACTCAGTCCTGTTACCCTAACACATCCCCCCCTCTAAAAGAAAACCAAAAGCAAGTTCTCTCACTCTATTTTATGTATTTTTGATCATATTGTAAGTATGACTGAGAATGTCAAACTCAACATTCAAACCTATTCTACATTTCATGTATATGCCAATGCTGTGCTAAAAAACTCAGTCCTGTTACTTTATGAACCATTTTCTCTTTTGAAAAACATAAAAAATTGATAAAATAGCCTGAGATTGACCATTACACACTTTGAATATTGCTCTAGTAACAACAAGTGAAGCAATAGTATTCTACTTGAAGCAGTGGTAGCCTAATTGTAGTAGTCTATTGTAGAAGTGCTAGTAGCAGTAATGGCAGTAAAAGTACATGTACTACTTCTACTTATGATACTAGCCAAAGTGTTACTTAGACATAGTTGATGCAATACATGAAATATTAGTGATAATAGTGGTAATAGGAGTAGTTGAAAGTGTAGCTGTAGTATAGGTATTAACCATAGTGCCAATAGTTCTAGCCATATGAAGTATAGGGCTGCCACCTCCTAATTGATTAATCAACTAATCAGCTTTGTCGAAGATTTCTTTAGTCAATTAGTCATTTTTTATGCTTTTTCATGCTGAATGACTTATTTCCAAGAAACTTATGAGCACATCTCTGGTAAACACAAGATTTAAAGTGGTGCTTTTGTGTGATTCTTTGTGGAAAAACAGATCTGTCAATTAAATCAACTAATGGATTAGTCGACAAAATCATATGAGTGTTAAGTCAACTAAAAATTTCTTTGGTAGAGGACAGCCCTAATTAAGTATGCTAGTTTCAAGTCGTATTCAGCTATTTCAGTGATAATAATAATTGTTTGTTGACCATTATTTGAATAGTTTTAGGGATGCAACTTGCGTGTATTGATTTTTTTTTCTTCAAAAATTAATCAGCTATTTGCGGTTATTTTTTTTCTTGAATGATCATCAATCATCATAATAGTTGCAGATTAATTTTCTTAAACATGATTAAATCCTTCACAGGATAACTCTGAACTACAGAGCAAAAGGCAGCAGGGTAGGATATATGGATACACTGCAGTAGCTTTCCCATTGGGCTGGTCTGAGTTTGGTGAAATAGTGAGGTCACAAAGTTCATTTCTCTGGCAGGAGTGAAGGCAGGGTCAGAAAAAGACATTAAATCCTGTTGCGCTCGTTCCATCAGCAGGGATAATGGATGCAACAGCGCCCAACAATTTAATGTGCTTTTTGATGTGTGGGACAGATGTTTTGTTTTGTTTCCCAGACAATGTGGTTTCACTTTGTGCTTGTATATCTGTGTGTTGTTGTGCCAGGCGGTGTATAGTGCCTCTTTCCCCGAGGACATTCCCACTAATAAGGGCATTCTGACGGTGGGCGCAACAGATGCTGACTCAGGCTCCAGCGCCGAGATCCAATATTCACTGTTTGGCATCGGAGTCGAAGATTTCTACATGGATGCAAACACTGGTACATTCCATTATTATATGAACAAAACAACATATACATCACAGATTAATTGCCTTTCTACAGCTTTATACGCCTCTCCGTTTGTGTCCTAAGGCGAGCTGCGTACTGCCACGGTCATGGACAGAGAAATGACGCCCACCTACAAACTCATCGCCCAGGCAACTGATGGAGGAGGGCTGTTCTGCCGCTCTGACATTTCTCTCAAAGTGTTGGATGTGAATGACAATGCCCCCTCTTTCTCCTCTACTCATTACCGGGCCAGTGTGTATGAGAATGCCGCCCCCAAGGCTTTGCTCACCCGCCTGCAAGCCAGCGACCCTGATGAAGGTAAACTAATGTGATGTTATATGCTGGATGTCTGACATGTCAAGCAAGGACGATAATGAGCATAGAAAATTTCCTACTTACACTGGATGCAAGTTCAAGTCACGGGTGACATGAGGTTGCTATGGTGTCATAGGAGTACTATAAATAAGAATAGAATAAAAAAAGTAAAATAAAAAATAAATACACAAAAAATAAAATAAGAAAATAATATGGAAATAAAGAGAAATAAAATATAAAAGAATAATTATAAGCATTTTAATTTATTTTCATATTTGTCATTTTATGTATCTATTTTTAAAAATATACATTTATTTATTTATTGCATATAAATTACTCTTTTTATTTTTATTTAAAATAGAGTATATATGTGCTGGAATTGACTACTCAAGCTGGGCAGGAAGACCCGCCCAAAGCCAGTTGATTGACAGCTTGGCCCTTCAATCAATAGCAAAAGCAATAGGGAAAAGAATAAGGGAAAGTAAAGGGATACAAATAAATAAATAAATAAATGTCATTATATAAAAATAGATACATTCAAAAAAATAAAATATACAGAAAAAAATAATATTTTATTTGCAAAAAAATAAATATATATTCTTAAAAATATATAAATAAATATATATAAAATTAAATTAACAAATAAAAGTGAAAATAAATGAAAATGCATATAATCAATATTTTATATTTCGTTATTTGTCTTTATATTTCTACATGTATTTATTCTTTTATTCATTCCTCTTTATATTTGTTCATTCATTTTCTTATTCTTTTACAAATGTATTCTTTTTTATGGCACTCCTATGACATCATAGTTTCCTACAGATGTTCATTATCACACACAATTTGTACATTTATCTAAAATCACCCTGTAATAAAAAATGACATTAATAATTAGTCTCGATTGTGCATGAATTTGTCTTCTATTCTCTCCAGGTTTTAACCGTACAGTAGTATACTCTCTGGTGGATTCAGTCAATGGATTATTTTCCATTGACCCGGTATCTGGAATGGTCATTCTGGAGAAATCTCTGGACAGAGAGAGCCGAGACTCCTATCGTGTCCGAGTCCAGGCCACTGACCAAGTTGGGCAACAGGGGGCGCTGTCCTCACAGGTTGGTGCTTCCAGTGACACATATATCCCATATCCAAACCTAAACTGCAGGAATATTATTCTAAAAGATATTCACGATCCCCCCAAAAAGGGCACGCTGGAAACAAAAGTGCTTGTGAACATTATTTAAATTCACAACATTTATATTTTTGGTTATATAATCATTGTTTTCTGAGTAATTAAATCAGATACAGAGTAATTAACACAGCTGCTGAGTAATTCACACCAATTATGTCTAAAAACACTATATAATTTTGTGATTAAACCATTTTACCACAACAATGCAATTAGAATTAGCATTATGGAGTCATCCATCTGGTGATGTGCAATCTGTATTTCTGTCCATACACATGAATAAGAAAAGCCAATGAATAAAAACATGTTGTTTACTGAGGAGAATCAGATAAAGAACCTGGTAGATTTAATCAAGATAAAGCGTCATCATATTGTGCAGTGTGTGGGAGGGGGAAAGACAGGGAAGGTGACAGTTACAGACACAAAGGCAGCGCAGAAAGGAGGTGAAACAGAGTTGGCTCTCTCACATTCACTAGGTTTCTCTTATCTCAGGTCATTTATGAGACAAAGCCATAATTGAAAATAAACCCCAGGCAAACTTGAGGTCAGGTGTGGCCGTTTCGGACGAATATTTCTAGCAGCAGGTATCATTACCACTGCTAATAAAAGTAGCAGTAACAGCAGTGGTAGTAATAGTAGTGATTCCAGGAGTTGTAGCACTATTTATATTATTGATATTAATATTTTTTATATAGCACTTTTCAAAACAAATGTTACAAAGTGCTTCACAAGACAATAAAAGCAGATAAATTAAGCAAATGTAAAAACAACAAGAATATATCAATAATAATAGAATAGTAAAATATTAAAACAAGGTCATAAAAACAAATATATATACATAAATGTGTATAAATATATACATGCATACACACAAACGGATACATACATACGTACATATATATACACCCATACACACATTCTCTCTACACTTGCTTCGCCAAAAATGTGCACATAAACACACACACACATATATATATATATATATATATATATATATATGTGTGTGTGTTACATGTGTGTGTTACAAGTGCATACAGATGTAGATGATCATATCTCTTCCAGGAAGTGCATTCCAGAGTTTGGGAGCCCTGACAGCTAAAGCCTAATCCACTCTAGTCACAAAATGTTACCTGGGAACAGCAAGAAGTAGCTGACCAGATGATTTCACATCACGTTCAGGCTCATTTGTAGTCAGTACATTAATATAATAGCAGTAAAGTAGAAATACTGTGACATCCTACTTGCAGTAAGTGGAACTGGGATCCAGTGTGTCTCCTCTATGACTCAGTACCATATGCTGCTTGTCTATGCCAGGAAAGACTAGTGGGACAAATATGATGAAGGTCTGATGAAGAGAATCGATGCAGATGGAAAGCAGCTGGTCCTGTCACTTTTCCATCTATCCATTCTTTATACCATCATATTTCTAACCTTGAATAGAGTAAACCATCTACAGTAAACTAATACCAAGCTGTAACAGTTTTTTTAACCTTACACCTAATCATAGCTATTTCTATTTCTACATACATGTTTTTGCACATGCATGTTCTGCAGAAATATGATCAGCATCAATTATAAGATGCGTCTCTGATTTACAACAACCACAACACATAATAGCCATTGGTCTGCTGAACGCCATCAAATGAACATTGTACTGGAGATTCACTCATCATAAGATGTCATCTGTTTGTTTCCGCACTTTATGACCCATTGCTTCTGCACTTTCCATTAGAATTGGTGGGAAGTTCTTTTTAATGAGATCTTGTCTGTTTTGTATTGTTAGGTTTTGTTTTCATGTGGGCTGCTTGGCTTATTGAGGCTGCAAACCTAATTTCCCCTAGTGGGACAATAACACTGAACACACACACAACATAAATCAAAAGACACACACCGAAGACAAACAGAAATTTCACGAAACCAGACAAAAACGCAAAATCAAAAACAACACAAACAGCCTCATAAACAAACCTATCCCATATATCAATGGTTTGAACAACATATATGAATAATGAATAAAGGGTTAGGGTTATTACATCACATTCTCATATACAAATGAATACAATATTATGTAGAAACATTGAAAACTTCGTCTTAGAAGTACTAGAAACTAATGATTAAATTCCTCCCAACCATCAGCTACAATAAACTTCTCCAGTCGTTCAAGATGTTTTCAGTTTTGTTATTTCTGTTTGCAATATATCCTTCCAAAATAAAATGTTTAAGAGGCATTCTAAATATATTGATATTCAAGGAATACACTACATAATAAAGTAATAATAAAACTCTGTTTCTGTAACATCACAGCTTTGTTTTAAGGCAAAAACAAAACGAAACCGACAGTATCAGAAAAGGTGAACCGTTGACTCAGATTCAAGAGAGCAAAAACAGCATTTATCTCACTCAGTAATGCTACAAACCTTTAACATTTATTTATTGGCCAAGAAACTCTCTTTGGGGCTTTGCTGGACACAGACTTCAATTGATTTTTGCCTCAGTCCCCTATCTTGTTAGTAGTAGCCTTTAGTGTCTTTGCTCCCATTAATGTCCATGTCCGTGGTGTTGAAACTGTACTCTGTGGGCCGCAGGAGCATCGCAGACAAATTGACTTGGTGTTTCCTCCCTCAGGTGGATTTGACCATCTTGGTGCTGGATGTGAATGACAACGCTCCGGTCTTCCAGAGGAGGGACTACGCCGTTACCGTCCCCGAGGATGTAGCCGTGGGAACCGAGGTGCTGCGAGTGTTGGCGACGAGCGTCGACATCGGACAGAATGCTGAGATCACCTACAACATCCGGTCGGGCAACGAGTTGAGAAAGTTTGCCATAGACAGAACCCTAGGTGAGCAGAAGTCTTTGAATGTGCTTGTTACTTTCAGGCCAGAAAAATATTACTTAATATTATCCTTATTATATCCTATTTATGCCGTACGATGTGTATGTTTTAGGCTCTATTTCTGTGGCTGATGACTTGGACTTTGAGGTGTGTAAGGACTACTACCTCACCATCGAGGCCTGGGACAGCGGTGACCCTCCTCTCAGCACGGCTACCATGGTAACCATCGAACTCATGGATGTCAACGACAACGCTCCAGCCTTCAGTCAGGACATCTACAACGTTCTGGTCAGCGAGGACGCGTCGGTCGGGCAGACAATTACAAGGGTAACCTTTCATTTCACCTTTATATTGTTCTATTTAAACTTTTTGTCATTAACCTTTGTTTCACTCCTTGTTTGTGTGTGTTTTCTAGGTATCGGCGGAGGACTTGGACAGCCAGGTGAATGGGCGAATCACCTACTCCATCCTGAAAGGTGACCGTGGCAACCACTTCTGGATTGACCCCGTAACGGGGCTGCTCAAAGTCAATAAGCGGCTCGACAGAGAACTCGTAAGGATGCGTCTTTAAGTACAATATCTCATAAACAATCAATAGTAATTTTCTGGTTCATGAGCAGAGAAAATACCAAGTCCGCTCAAGGTCAACACCCAATGAAGGCTCATATTATGCAAGCGTAACAGTGCATGTCATATTGCCTGATACATACAGATGCTATGGCGCTCTCATCCGCCTTCCTGCTCCATCCAGGTGTCCAGGTACTCTTTGTCAGTGCAGGCGTTCGACAGCGGCTCTCCCGCCATGTCTTCCACCGTCACCCTCAACATCGACATATCCGACGTTAACGACAACCCTCCTGTGTTCACTCCTCCAAACTCCACCGCCGTCCTACAGGTAACAGTCTGTGTGTGTGTTGTTTGCTCATGTGTTTTTGTGCTATAGGGCCATCTCAACTCCTCTCTCTCCATAATACTTCCAGCTAAACCAAGCTTCCGGCACCACCCTGCTGAAGCTGTCGCTCAGCGATAAAGACTCCCCTAGAAACGGCCATCCCTTTGAGTTTCGCATCGTGTCAGGAAATGAGAGAAACTTCTTCTCCCTGGACCAGACGGGAACTCTGAGGACCAACCGTGTGTTTGGCCCTGAAGCCCCCAGAGAGTTCACACTTGAAATCCAGGTTAGCAACGGATGTTTTTTTTTTTTTTTTTTTTAGTTAACCACTATTTATGCAGGAAAAGCTGACTGATAAATACACTGTGTAACCATGGTTACACACAGTGAGAGCCTGTGAGAGTGATGGGCTACTCCTAATGCTGACTGTGAGCTGCTAAGTCAGGCTATTAGAGTCTTGGGTTTTAAAGTATATGTACTAATTTCCGTGATGGAGAAGCTATTAACACCACTAATATGGTGACACTGAAGGGGGGGTCTGTGCTTTAATATTGACAACATATTTTTCAGTTCCAGCTACATGGCTACCCATATTTTTTGTTTTTAATTATTTGTGCCAAAAGAGAGAGTGTCTGACTGTAAACACAACCTTATTATATGACCTTCTTCTATGTATTTATATTTGATTTAACCTTAACTTAGCTGGGAGGTTAAAGTCTCAGTTTGGTTGGAGACCTGGCCAAGATAGAACGTCATTACAATGCTAGAAAAATTAGAAAATAAAGCACTTCAAAAACAGACAACAGCAATTAAAACTAGAACCTGTTACAAACAGACAAGGGACAACAAATCAATAATACAAAAAACTGTTTAGGAATAGCAATTGCACTCCTCAGAGCGTATAACCGTCTTTACACATCTTCCCCAGTAAGAAATTGTACCCAAATGTTACCAGCAGTAATTAGTAGGGCTGTCAATGGATTCTAATATTTAATTACGATTAATCGCATGATGGTCCATAGTTAATCACAATTAATCGCAAATTAATCGCACATTTTTTATCTTTTAAAAATGTACCTTAAAGGGAGATTTATCAAGTATTTAATACTCTTATCAACGTGGGAGTGGGCAAACATGCTTGCTTTATGTAAATGTATATATATTTATTATTGGAAATCAATTAACAACACAAAACAATGACAAATATTGTCCAGAAACCCTCACAGGTACTGCATTTAGCATAAAAGAATATGCTCAAATCATAACATGGCAAACTGCAGCCCAACAGGCAACAACAGCTGTCAGTGTGTCAGTGCGCTGACTTGACTATGACTTGCTCCAAACTGCATGTGATTATCATAAAGTGGGCATGTCCGTAAAGGGGAGAGTCATGGGTACCCATAGAACCCATTTTTATTCACATATCTTGAGGTCAGAGGTCAAGGGACCCTTTGAAAATGGCCATGACCATTTTTCCTCGCCAAACGTTTGGAGCGTTATTTAACCTCCTTTGCGACAAGCTAGTATGACATGGTTGGTACCAATGGATTCCTTAGGTTTTTTTAGTTTCATTAATACCAGTATCCTCACTCTAGCTCTAAGAGCCTGCTACAACCTAAAAATTGCAAGTTGCGTTAATGCATTAAAGAAATGAATGGCATAAAAACAAATTTGCCGAATTTTAACTCACTATTATCACGTTAACTTTGACAGCCCTAGTAATTAGTTTAAAGCAGAATGTTACTTCTGTATGCTTTGATCTGAGTTCTTGAATATCTGACTGTAACTTTGTTTTGGTCTCTTAGGCCAGTGACTCTGGTAAGCCACGTTTGACCTCTTCCTCCTGGATATTTATGAGAGTCATCGGGAACAGTCAGTACAAACCCGCCGTCTCCCCGCTGGAAATCTTCATCGTCATGGCAACAGACACCTTCCAGGGCGGCCCGATTGGTCAGATCTATGCAACCGACCGTGACCCCAACGACGTACTGTCATTTACCCAGAAGCCTCAGCCCAAGACCATGTTTACGATAAACAGACAGGATGGCAGCGTTGTGGCTCTGCCAGGCCTGGAACCTGGCAGGTACACACACCACACAAATACACAACTCACACAAGCCAAAAAAACTTTTTTTGTCAAAAACAACACATTTCCCTGTCCTCTCTCAGGTACCAGATGAACGCCACGGTGAGCGACGGACGTTTCGCCGTGATAGCTGACGTGTCGGTCCAGGTGGAGCAGGTGACAGACTTGCTGCTGCGTAGCGCCCTGACCTTACGTTTCAGCTCCCTGTCCCCGGAGGACCTGCTCGGTCGCTACCTGAGCCAGATCAAAGTAATGTTACGGGGACTAGCTGGCTGGAAATGGTCCCCGGGGCAACAGGATCCCCTCCACATACTCAGCTTGCAGACGGTGACGGGGACATCTGACATGGACTTGCTTCTGGCCATGGAGATGCCGGAGACGTCGGGCAGTGGACGCATGGGTGGGATCTACTCCCGGCAAGAGCTGGCTGCGAAGCTGGAGGAAGCAGCGGCGCGGGGTCAGATTCGAGGCGTCCTGGCCGGGGCGGTGGCGGTGAGCAGCGCTTGTTCTGGGGAGCTGGAGTGTGGGGACAGGGTGTGTGAACAGACGCTGGTGATGGAGGGTGACTCGCTCGTCACTTACAGCACAGAGAGGGTCAGTCTGGTGTCACCAAGGTTCAGCCGTACAGAGACCTGCACCTGCCCCGGTGAGCACTGCAATTTAGACCAGCTCACATTGATAGCGTCCTGTATATCTGTCACAAAGTACATCACCAGTACTGGTCAAAAAACAGAGACAGATGATAGACAGATGATATTCTGACATCCTTAAGATATATTTTTCTAATATATCCAAACAGGAGGGACATGCCCCACTCCCGTGGAGCTTTGTGAAGGCCAGTCCTGTCCTGCAGACATGCAGTGTGTCCGTTCTGGTCCTACAGCGCCATCTGTCTGCCAGTGTCAGCCTGACAGACTAGACGAGTGTGCAGGTATGATTTGATCCTTCCTTGTGCTTGAAGTTTGGAACTGTCTGATCTGGGCAGACGAGTAAATTGTCACGTCGCAAGGATTAGATTATGTAAATTGAAGCCTTTCTTCTCTATATTCTAAATCCTGTATCTCTTATGTTTTTGTTAAGGCCAAACCTCTCTGAGTTTCTCTGGAAACAGTTACATCAAGTACAGAGTGACAGAGAGTGGCCAGAGTGGAGAGATGAGGCTCGGCTTGAGGATCAGGACGCTTCAGAGAAGAGGTGTCATTATGTTCACACGTGTTAACCCTTGCACCATGCTCAAGGTAAACACATCCTTATGCCACTCTTTTGTTTCCCAATGTCAGATGTGCTCAGTAAAGGATGGCGCTATATTTTAGTGCTTGTATCATTTTATATCTTCCCTTTCCTTCCACAGATTGAAGGCGGTAGACTCTGGTTCCAGTTGGACTGTGACAACACCCTTGGCATTATGGGTATCTCTGGTAGACCAATAAATGACGGCCTATGGCATGCCGTTGCCTTGGAGCTGACTAGGAACTACACCCTCCTGTCACTGGATGACAGCTACGTGGAACGCCGGCGAGCAGCCCGAGCCCCCGTTCGCCTTTGGCCTCTGGCCCCAGATTCATCCTTTTTCTTCGGGGCTCAAGTGAGGCCGCCGGGCGGTCAGGGCGAGAGGCCGAGCCCCGTGCCAGGGAGAGGACAAGGTGGGCCAGGACTTGGGGACCGTGGGCCGCCAAGAGCCCAGGACGGCTTCCAGGGATGCCTGGGCTCGCTGATGCTGAACGGCAATGAGCTGCCGCTGCAGAATAAGAGGAGCCGTTATGCTGAGATAGCGGGGCTGAGTGAGGTCAAGCTGGGCTGCGTGCTTTATCCAGATCCGTGCGTCAGTCAGCCCTGTCTCAACGGGGCCATCTGCAGCAGCCTGCCCTCTGGAGGTCTGTGTGGATGACACTGTGAATGCGTGTGGGCATTAGTTAGTCATCTTGTTGTATAAATAAAGGGCATATGGATCACTCAGTTTTTATAGCTTATGTGTCAAATTCAGCATTTGATGGTTTATTTGTGCGGTAGTGACCATCAACTTTGTATTTAAATATTCAGTCAGTGACTCCCAAATTGAATGATCAGAACAGAATCTAATATTATATGTTAATATTTATGACTATACACATTATTTGTCACAATTTGAATCTCTCTCCTATACAGGCCTGATGTGCAGTTGCAGCGCTGGCTTCACTGGGGGGCGCTGTGAAGTTGAATTGACATCCTGCATGCCAAACCCTTGCCAGAACGGTGGGGACTGTAAGCCTTTAGGCAGTGCATTCCGCTGTGGCTGTCCTCGAGGACTCGGGGGACTTATGTAAGATAACATAGCCTGCAATCACACGCCTTAATTACTGATGGTAAAAAAACAGTGTTGATGAATGGTAATGCCCTCTTTACACAGTATGTCCTCTGTGACAGAAAGGTTGATTTAAACACAGTAATATCTACATTTCTCCACTCATATACATCCAAACATGAAAGAATGTGTGTGACACGCACACACTCATTAGCCAACATTAGCACCCCAGCACCCACTGTGTTGTTTTAACTGTTATTGTGTGAGATAAATTAGTGTTTCTAATTTAATTTAGTGTAATTTTGGTTGAAAAGCCTATAATCATTCTCTAGCTGCCTTCTTAATTACAGCTCAGTAATTGCCTTTGAAATAACCTCCCCGCACATGTGGTTGTTCAACGGAGCCGCCACCAGAGAGCAGTTTTCCCTCAATGGAGAAAATGCTTCTGCTTTTTTTATGATTTGGACAAAGATGTAAAAAGGCTTTTGATGAAGTTGAATTAGATTAAATTTAGCTGAATAATGAGGAAGATACAAATTAAGTTGTTTTCTTTAGGCAGCAGATTGCTCAAATCATTATCAGTTAATGATAAACAGATTGAAATAATAAAGCAAATACTATATTCTGCCACAAGCAAACAGCTGTTGAGTCTAATTGGCTATGAAATGGGGTTTATTTTCCTACAGATTGATAAATAGTAATAGCACACTGAAACATTTGCATCTAAATAACAATATATTAAATTAGAAAATTCCCTAAAAAGGTGAAAATGTCCCTTTAAAAACTGAATTATAAATATATTATATATATATATATATATATAATATATATATATATATTATATATATTATTTGAAAAAATCTTTCTGAATTCATGAAGTTTTTAGTATTCATGAGCAGATATCAGTGGCCAATACATTCAGACCTTATTAAGTCAACTCTATATGCTTAATGACTTCCTACACTTTTATCATTTAAAGCAAAGCTTTGGATAGTTACACAAGAACGCTTCCCGCAATACTCAGAAATGCTTTTTCTTCTTACATCAGACCAACTCTTGTACAGTGTTTTGAAAATCTCATCAAAAAAAAAAGTAATTGAAAAGAAAAACACATGTTTTTCTCTCTCCGTCAGAGCTGGGCTCCAATGTTTTAAATGACAAGCTGAGCATCTATGTGTGTGGAGTAAAAATTACGTCTTTATGAGTAAGAGTATGTGTGTTTTTGTTGCATTCAGACACATTCCTTTAAATCACAACCATAAATGAAGATAATAGCGAATCTGTGAAGATAAAGCCTTGATCTAACCAAAGAGAGGCCCTCTGAAAAGATGATCTCCAAAGTATTTATTTTCTTTCTCTCCCTTTTTTAATTCGCTGTCACGCTTTCATCTTTGATTCCTCTCTTTCACTTTGATACAAATCATCCGCACCACTCCCCATGCATAGCAATTTATTTGTCTATCTTGCCTCTGCAGATGTGATGAGGATGTCAATGAGTGTGACCAGGACGAGTGTGGAAACGGAGCCGAGTGCGTCAACACGTTCGGGTCCTTCT
This sequence comes from Sebastiscus albofasciatus, assembly GCA_916701655.1. Taxonomy (NCBI): domain Eukaryota; kingdom Metazoa; phylum Chordata; class Actinopteri; order Perciformes; family Sebastidae; genus Sebastiscus; species Sebastiscus albofasciatus. The sequence goes on from CAKAOI010047066.1 coordinate 24,948, forward strand.
ACTGTAACTGTTCAGAGGGGTATGAGGGGCCGTTCTGTGACGATGAGACGCCTGATCCAGGGGATGACACGCAGGTATAGTGAGCAGAGATTATGTAGGAGGAAATCTTACAGAATATAATCCAAAAAGTACTGCACATTCAGCTCGCTTCTTACTGGATTTGGCATACTCAGAATTTTAGTGTGCAGCCAGCGGACTCCCAGAAGGTTTGTTCACCAGCTCGGTGTCTTTGTCCCTCCGCAGAAGATGAATGAAAGTGTGGTAATGGGGAAATCACAGTTTCCATTTGAAGTTGTCACGCTCTTGACTTTGTACCTTATATTAAGGCTGTAAGCCCAATTAATGTTACACATTGTGAGAAGGTGCTTTCATTATTCCCCTAGAAGACTGCAATTAGCAGAGGAGTAAAAACCTATTAGGCTGCTTTCCCAACCAATTGATACGTTAGCTTTGTTTTTTTTGTTTTTAAGGATATGAAAAGGGGTCTACTGCTGGAAAAAAAGGTTTTTTTTTCCTGGAGCTTACTCATCATGTATCCTATTAAAACACAAATCTGTGGAATTAATCATTCCCTCCATAGTACGGCAAGACCAGAAATGTGATGCTTGTGTGAGTAGATAATAAATTGTATTTTTTCCAATACCACGATACAAAATCTGAAAGTGTAACTTCACCCCCACGTCTGCATAAATTAGAAAAATGATAGAAAAGCTGTGATTATAATGCTAGACAGTGATTACGGAAAAAGTGATAAATGATAGATGCTGTGGGGAGAGACGAGGAGGGGGGTCTGATTAGATTAGAGGGCGTTAACGTTATTTTTTAATATCAATTTCATGATGTATATTAGTATCAATTGGTCGACTCTATCTCATAAGTGGCCTTGCAAGATTAGGGCTGATTTAAAACAGTAGATGGCGTGTTGAGCCAATTTCAACCATATACTAACCATATACTCAAAACTGAAACCAAAACATCTCGATCGCCCCCTGGTGGCTGGCTGCGGTATAGGTCATAAATCCCGCCCCCTCCATGTTAGCGGATGGGACATGAGCCAAACAAAAAATTCAAAGTACACGTCAAATTAATTTTTCCCATAGATGGTTTCTGTCATTTTACGGAGTTCTTATCACGCTGATGTACACTCACCGGCCACTTTATTAGGTACACCTTGCTAGTACCGGGTTGGACCCCCTTTTGCCTTCAGAACTGCCTTAATTCTTCGTAGCATACATTCAACGAGGTGTTGGAAACATTCCTCAGAGATTTTGGTCCATATTGACATGATAGCATCACACAGTTGCTGCAGATTTGTCGGCTGAGCATCCATGATGCGAATCTCCCGTTCCATTACATCCCAAAGGTGCTCTATTGGATTGAGATCTGGTGACTGTGGAGGCCATTGGAGTACAATGAACTCATTGTCATGTTCAAGAAACCAGTTGACCAGATGATTTGAGCTTTGTGACATGGTGCATTATCCTGCTGGAAGTAGCCATCAGAAGATTGATACACTGTGGTCATAAAGGGATATAATATAATAAAGGGTCATATAATTTAGTTTATAGCTTAAATAACTTGTTTAAGTATGCGGTTACAATTTAAGTTTACACCAAAAAAAAATGTCAGTAGGGTTTTTGGTTATAAAACCTTTGTAACGCTGGTGGTGTGATGTGTTCATTTACATCAAACTCCTTCCTAAGAATGCTTGGGGGTTAGAAGGTCAGCTGCACTGTATCTGTACAACTACAGTCAACTTCACAGACTGGGACAAAAAAGCCAGAGTTTTATTTTTATGCGATTGTTCTTTATCTGAAAGGAAGTGAATTCACCGGACATTGATACTTTCCAGACATGTTTTTTATGATCTTCCCCTTTGTGTTACCCAGGCAGAGCCCCTGTCCTACGTCGGACCAGGAGAGATAATTGGCATTGGCGTCCTTGCCTTTGTCATCATTCTCCTCCTCATACTCTTCGTCGCCTTCAGGAAGAAAATTAAATTCAGGAAAGACTCCGACCCAGGCCCTGGGACTCAGGCTGTGATGGGTGTGTCAGCTATTTCCACAGAAACCAGCTACATGCTACACAAGACCGGCATGGGAGTGGAAGGGATCGAGTTTAAAGCCGTGCGTGTGTCAGGATCACCGGCGGCCACGAGTACGTACGGCGAGGTGGGAGGCAGTATTGGGGGTCCTCCCCAGGTCATGGTACGCCCGACCACCCACTCCCCTCTACCAGGAGGACTCGGCAGCCAGGGCATGAGGAGTGGAGACGGGGACAAGACCACGTCCAGTGAGGGCAGTCAGGTATGCAAAAGCATTCTTACAAGACTGGGAGACTTTGTCGTGGCAGTTTTAGTCAAAATCACAGGAAAATAATTGTATTGAGAATTAAAAATGATATCCATATTTTCATACTATATACTAAATCAAATCAAATGACCCATGCAATATCAACTTTATATCATAATATCAATATGAATATCAGCATATCTTCCAGCTCCTAGCTTTGATGATGTTGTGCTTCTGTAATTGTGTTGTATTCTTTTTATTGTTTGAAAGAGACTCAGAACATTAGTACCTTTATTACTTGTATTCTTACAAACAGCCATGGGACAAATAGTCATCACTATCCTCAGAGTTGAACTACGAACAAAGTGCTCCCATGGCAGGAAGTGAGAGAGATGAGAGTTTTGGCATATTAGAAACTATGAGACAATAACATTTTAGTACTACTGGAAATTGCTTAAAATATGAAAGTCTCTGTTTTCCTAACTGATAAAGAAGGCCAATGCATTATCATAGGCTTCGTTTAGTGACGCACATCCTAACGTAACACAAATAGTCCTTCGTATGGCGGGATTGTAATAGAGGTGATGACTGTGGTGGCTGAATTGTTATTAAAAAAGACCATAAGAGTAAGAGAGAAATCATGTCTGCTTTCGGTGACGTACAACTTGGTGCTATTAGAAGCTCTCGGCCACTTTCATTTTGTCAAATTAGCTCTTGGAGGAAAAAAAGGCTGGAAACCCCTGGTTACAAGCCACCATGTGGATAGTTTGAAAATTCATAACATTGGTGCCTCCCAGTGGTGGCATTAAAAAAAAAAAGGAGCCAACCTGGACTGAAAGCAATGAATAAACTGCACCATTTTTCACTGGTTCTGTCTTGTTCTTCTACAAATAAAAACGTATGCCATAAAAGCAGTTTGAAAAATGCTTCAAAATACATCTTAAGATGCTTTTTAGAATAAAAAAGTTAAAGTATAAGGCTGGCGATATTCTATGTTTTTGTTATTTTCAACTAGGAATGCACCGACACCGATACTAATATCGGATATCGGTCCGATACTGACTCAAATAGGTGGATCGGGTATCGGTGACAATGGGTCGATCTGGTATTGGATACCATTATTTTAATAAATAACAATTCAGTACTTTTAAATCCATGTATTCATTTTTTATATTTTGTTTTACAAAGCTAGGAAAGCAATGTTTAAGTCAAGTCTGACATTGCCTTACACATAAAAGAATGATCCCAGTCCCCTCCACACAGTGAGGCATACAGCTTATTGATTAAACACTGGTATCGGATCGGTACTGGGTATTGGCTGATACCTAAAGCCCAGGTATCACTATCGGGACTGAAAAAGTTGCATCATTGCATCCCTATTTTCAACAAGTCCCATAAAAAGACCAAAACCAATATACATTACTCTCTAACTTCCTGGCCCTGTCTTAAGAACCAATTCATTCCAACTGAAGACGTAAATCTTTAAAAATGGCTCACTGACTTTCATTTTTAATATGTGGCTAAATAATTTCCCAAAAACAGCTGGGCAGCTCAAACAGGAATAAATTTGTACTAGTGAGAATTTAGCAGAATGGTGTACGTAGGATTGAAAATGTTACTAGACTTGTAATTTTTGTCCATTGCTGTTTTTCTTCTGTGTCTCCAGTTGAGCAGCTTCCTCTCAGACATGTCTAACGTGCGAGGTGTGGCCAACAGGAGGGGCGTCGCTGTGTGCAGCGTGGCACCCAATCTCCCCTCTGCGTCGGCCTGCCGCTCTGAGCACAGTCCGGCTCACAAAGTGTCCTGGGAGGGAGAGGAAACGAGGGAGGAAGGGCTGGAGAGAGCAAGAGATGAGAGAGAGGAGGAATGGGGGCAGAGAGCTTTTGAGTTGGAGAGAACACAGAGAGATAACAGTCCACAGGGTAAGACTGCACTCGCATGCACACACACGCACACAGTTTCTGACCTCTGATCAAAAAAGGCACAGAGTACACAGGCCACAAACTCATTGTGTTCATCATCTCCACTGAGGGAGCTTATTTCACAGTGATGTATGCCTTTTGATCACGTATACATCAAAGAAAATGGCACAGATAAGCAAGAGTGGTTAAGAAGTAATATATTTTATTTTGCTATCATTTACTGTTTACTTCCTGGGGAGCTCTAAATGATAATACGTTTCCGCTGCACTGCTGAAATTGGCAATCGCGTCGTCTCGTATCAAGATAACTCTCTTACAGTACATCTCCTGTGCACTTCTGTTTGAATGGTCAGGGTAATCAGCCAGAACTGATGTCCTATGTTCTTGTCCTACTTTTGCTCCAAAAAAAGTTAAGCCATAATCAAAGTAGTTGGAACACTGCCACTCAAAGAAACTTTTTCTGCCAAGTTTCCCACCATTTTCTTTCATCCAAGTGTGCCTTTTGTCAACTGAGGGGACGACAAACTGAGAAGAAGTTGTCAGATAATTCCAGTCTGATGTTTAGCCGTCAACAACAAGAGCACAGTTCACAGTCTGTTCTCCGTCAGTGAAAAAAAACATCTCTGTGTTAAGGTAGACGTCACACATTTCGATTCTCTCTGCCCAACCTGTTGTGTGAGTAATACAGCCTGTGATGGGAACTTCCTGCCTGTTAATTATTGATTCCTTCCTGTGGGAATGGGAAATAGGTTCTATTATTTTTTCCTCTGCTCCCCCGTCGAGCGTACGCACATTAAAAGGAAAGCGTGTGCCCCCGGGGGTCACGGCAACATCCCAGTCCTTTAATTAAAATGTGATACAGTGAACTAATATTCCCATTATTGGGTTAATGGCTCCGGTGTTAACTGCCAGTTTGATTAAACAACTGGAAACAGTTTGGTTATTTATTCACACCACAGCCACCACAAACAGGTATAATAATTAATATAATTAATATTTCAATAGATGGGCACAAGTCAATACGTGAGGAAACATATTGGTCGTTTTTTTCTTGTCACTACCTGCTGCTCATGAATAAATAAAATGGCATGAATAATAAAATAACTGGAAGAACAAATCAGGTCCCATATTGCTCAGTTCTTGGTAATGGGACGTCTCAAGATAAGCATATTGATCGTCATGATGTTTTGCAAATAAATGTAGTTTTAATAAAAAGGTTCATGATTGAATGACTTGGACAACTAAGGCCTCACAGAAACACCAGTTTCTCTAATAATGCAGACAGAGTAAAGCCCCCTAGTGAAAGCTTTTCCGTTCAGCTATTACTGTACCAATTACAGGGCAAATTACAAGCAATTTGTGAGGCTGTTTTGGTTGCTGAAAAGAGTTAAAATTAGACTTGTGTTTGGCTTAGTATTAGTGGTAATACCTATTTCCAATTAAAGATAATGTCTGAATGGGAAAAAAAATCCCCAAAATAATGGAAAAGTGAGCCTGGTGGCTCTCACAATAGGAAAACAAGTGTAGGGGATTTTAAAAGTTTGTCGCCAGGATGAGAGCATGGTTTGGCTGAGTGTTAGCGGTAGGATTAGAGCAAGGGTCGGGTCCGTGACCTCAGGCATGGCTGCCAAGGTTGGCGCATTGTATGGCAGGGTAGTCACTAGCACAATAGCGAATGAGTATCTGTGAGGAGAGGAAATAAATGGAAAAGAAAGAACAAAAATATATGTTTACTTTAAAAGAAAAAAACTTGATTATGTCGAGAAGTGTCCCGTCACCTGCATTAGACCGGCGGTTGAGGCGCTGCCTGCCTTATTTAGTTTGATTGATGGTACTGCCGTACTGCTCACATTCCCACCGGAGCGTTTGACTTTTTCCGTACCTGTTGGAGCGTGACCACCTAGCTTGGGCTCAGAAAGCTAAAAGTTGATGTCTAGACATCCCGGCCCTCATGGACAGTGTTTTGGTTATATTATGATGGGCCAAGAAGCCTCGACTGCTTGCTCACAGAGCATCCAGTGTAAAGGACGGTTTTGAAAACAGACAAGGACGTTTTTAGAAGACGAAACAGAAAAGGGTGACAAAGACATGCGGTGTAACATATTGTTTATTGCTTTGCCAAACAGGAAAAGCTGTTTACTATTAGTATATATAATCCACGGCAGTTCAAGATCATGCATGTGTCACAGGTGTAATCTTGCCTTGTGTTATAAAGACACCACAGGCCAGGATTCCCAGTTGAGTTGGTTTATTCTGATATTAGACAAACATAGTGATATAACTGGAATGTTCTGGAACAGTAATGATGTTACTAGTCTTTGTCCATGTCTCAACTCCTCTAGGTACATACAGTATTCATTTATGTGACAAAATAATGAACCAAAAATGAACACTCTCTTAAGACAATCTGCACAGTGTTATAATCGTGATTTACCCCATGCACGGTCAAGTTACACTGGGAAGAACGTAAGGTGCGTCATTCCCTTAAAAGGCAACCACACGTATTTTAAAGTGACAGAACACTGAACCAAAATACACATACAGTATATACAGCTCTGGTACAATGGAAAGTGGAAGCATTATTAACCATGTTACACATGGTCACCTGTTACATATCTGCACAGGATTTATTTGTTAACATTTTTAGATGTGATACCTGAGTTTTGGTACGGATACAAGTTTTTAGTAGTTTAAGGACTTTTTTCCATTTAACAAAATATGCCAAATGTCTCAATGCATCATTAGTTGCTGTCGTCCTTATATAAACAGCTGTACACAAACTTATATATAATCATAATAACCAAAGTTATGATTTAGATGAAGACTAAGAATCCTGAGCACTCAATGCCAATCAAGGTCGGTACTTTTAATTGTATTCAGCAGGAGGATGGTGCAGTGAAACGTCTGCAAACTGTTTTCTCTTTCTGCTCTTTCCCATTTGTTCCACCTACCAACATAAAGCCTCTTTAGTTTCGCCAAAACTTACTTTTAATCACATCAGCAAAGCTGTCAGCTCTTATTTCCAAAGCAGTTTTATATTCCAAATAGATTTGTTTTTAAAGCCCACACTAGTGATTTCCGCTCTGTTGGTCTTCGGTATCGCTTTCCCAATTTGAACACTGATGTGAAACCGGGCGCTTCATTGCTGCTAAATCAGAGCACCTGCGGTAGAACTGCGTACCTGTCTCCTGGTTTAACAGACAGTCTTCACAGCAACATGCCTTTATCTGAAGCCATTGTGACACACAAGTACCTGCTCTGCCCCTCCGGCAGTTGTTTGAAAAACAATCACTCAGAGGCAATTCTGACCCCCGAATAACAGCTCGGCAAAGGAAATCTGTGGCAGGAGTCACGCTGACTTGTAAGCATCCATTTATTCGAAATGTTGCCTTCAAAGTCACGCGGGTTAAGGCTAACTGGAGACCCTGAGGCTGGCAGCTTTCTCCAAATGAAATTTAATCTTGACTTGTTCGCACAGACAAAATGTCAAGTTTGTGACTGTGACTCCAGCTTTGATTACTGCAGTGAGAGCAGGCCAGACCATGTGACTAGTTGTACTCTGGGCTGCTTTTGTCCAATGTACCTGCTGTGCAGAGGAGTTTGTGTTTCACATCTGCTGTACCGAACTGCACTAGAACAAGTTACTCTGTGGTCCTTACTCTTACTCCACACCTACAGTTGTTTGAACTTTGAGAACAGAACATGAATTAATTTTAGTATACTGCAACTTAAGGATTGGTGTTGATATTTCAAGCCTATATTAAAGAGGACCTATTATGCTTTTGTGCTTTTTCCTTTAGTGTGTTATATAGTTTTTTCTGCATGTAAAAGGTCTGCAAAGTTACAAAGCCCAAAGTCCATGTCAAACGGAGTTACTCTCCCTCACAGAAACACTGCTCCTGAACTGCCTGAAACATCTTACGTGGTGATGTCATCAAGTAACACATTTGCATAATACCTGCCTAGCCAGCACGTTCTCATTCCCAGGGCAGATACAGCGCTTTGTCACGGCATTAGATACCAATGCTTAAGGCACCCTTTAGCGTCGGTATGAAACACACAGGGCTTTCCATTAACTACAATGTAAATCTATCCACGTCAATATTAAACGCTCAGGGAAAGTGCGCCGGGAGTGTGGTGATGAAGCTTTAAGAGCGAAAAGAGACATACCGGTCGGGTGGAAAGGTCCAACAAACAAGTCTTTCATCCAAGAGACCGCTGTTCGTGTCCCGTGCGTCATGTTAAAATCAGCTGTCCGTTTGTGTCCTGCAGTGTCCTGCACATTAAACATATGTTTACTGTGACCGAAAAGTGTGATGAGAAAGCATTGGACTAGCGGCTAGTTTTGTATGCCCCTCAAACAAAGCTAGTTAGAGCGGAGCCGGAGCAGAGTCCGAAGAGTTTAGTTTGGTTGACCAATCACAACAGAGTGGGCCAGACTGGGCTTTTTGGGCGGAGGCTCAAACGGAGCGTTTCAGACAGAGGGTGTAAAGAGGTGCTGCAGCACAGCAGGTATGGGAAAAATAAAGTGTTTTTTGAACATTAAAGCATATGAACATGTTCTCGTAGAAACCCAAATCACATGTATGGACCTGAAAATTAGCATTATAGGTCCTCTTTAATACAATACTCACATGCCCATATGCACACTGAAAGAGGTTTCGGTTGCTGTAATCATTTCTCCTGGCTGTGAAGACGTCCCTTCAGTGTAAGAGATGGGAAAACCCACTGTTCTCGCTTCATGCAAAAATGCGTTCCAAATCAAGTGCCTACCCACTTGACTTGGCTAGCTCAGACTGCAGAGTGGAGTCATGCCAGGAAGGGATCTCTCTTCACGGCCAGGATGGGCAGAAGGAATGAATAACTCTTTAAATGCACATATAGGCATGTCAGTGGTGAATTAAGATGAAAATGTTGAATTTATATCCTTCATTTTCTTTTCATTTTGAGTAGGCTCGTTGGTTATTAAGAAAATGCTTCCAAAAGGGGTTTTAGAAATGAATATGCGCCTGTGTTTTTTTGTGTGTTTGTATGTTAGAGCTGGTGGACGAGGTGGCGTGTCTCTCAGACTCCACCTCTGAGGAACACTCGCTCAGTTCCTACACCTCGGAGTCCTTCGATGACAACGGTAAGACTCTAATGCTAAAACACACTTTTGCACTTTTTTACTAGTTTATACTGTACGGCCTCTAAACGTTATTCAAAAGAAGCGAAGTAGACATTGTTTCACATTTAGGAGTCACATGGGCTGGGAACCACTGCGGTAGATAAAAATCACCTGAATGCAAAAACAGTCCACTTTGCACTTTCAGTCTAGTGCATTACCTGTATTTACATATTGAAAAGCAAGCTGAAAATAGACCCGTGGTAATGTTTCATGAAAAGTGCCTTAATATGCAACCAAATCCATAATACAAAAGGTTAATGCACATGTCTACTGTGAAAGAAAAGAATCTCTTTTAACCCTTTTCTTCTATACCACAGTGTGTCTTTTTCCGAGATAACTCAATATTGATCTTTCCTTGAAGTAAGGAAGTCAAACACCCTAATGATCACATTTGTGTGCATGTGTTTTTCATGAGGAACCCATGTAGATGCCTTGTTTCCGGTCTAATTACTGTAGCTGCAAAGTCCTCATGTCTCTCCCGCTCACTTATTACACACATTCATTCAAACGTGTTGGGAAGACAAAAATGTCTATTCTCAACACCTGTGCACATAAACATTCTCCATCTCACCCAGCACATGAAACCTTACCCTATAAGTGCCCTGACTTTGTTCCTGTTCTTCTTCTTCTTCTGTTTCTGTGCTCTGCCCAGCCTCCATAGTGACAGTCATACGTCTAGTCAATGACGCTGTTGATAATATTGAAAGTGAAGGTACGAAAGAACGTCTTCTGTTAACTCCTCTGTCTCTTTTTGTGTCTGTCTTCTGATGCCATGAAGTGTTTGTTCAGCGGTGTAGCTCTTAGATGTAATGTACTGAATGCAGCCGAGCCTCTACTGTTCAATCCCCCTTTTCTGTTCAGAATAAAAACATCCTGCTTAGATTTCCAATATTTTTGTCAGTTTCTTTCTCTCTGTGTTTCAATTTTTCCCCTTTGGTTTCCGCGTTGTTTGTCTCAGTCTTTTCTCTGACTCTGATGCTTTCTCTCTCCCTTTGTAGTGTCAAACATGGACAAAGAACAGCGGCGGAGCAGCGCTGGTGAGTGAGATGCAAAGCAACTGGAAAACATCTTATTAACTTTCCATCCCTTTGGCTTTATTTCTCAAGCTGTGATCCCCTAACCCAAGCCTTTTGTGTCCTTTACATTATTTACTCTCAATACTTTTATCGTTCCCCATACAGCACAGATTACCATTTCTGTTTATGCATATTGTTTTTTTGCTACTCAGACTTTGAATGTAAGTGCAGGGTCCCAGTTTTTTCACACTCGGGTGTGTTTAGTAACCAAATATTAAATGGATTCTTATCAAGGATGTCTGTTTATGTTTTATGTTAGAAAATGAATATTAGGAGATTTCAAATATCAGCATTGACTTCAAAACTACTGGATCAGATAGGCTCTCTACACTTCCCACTTTCAAACACCTCTCAGCAAAACTCCAGTGAAACATCAGCATTCTCCCATTTTCCATATCAGTATTGTGACATTGATAGTTCAGAATCAGGACCTCCATTATTCGGATTAAAAAGCTTGAGGAAAATTTGTACTGGCTGGCTACAGCTCCTCTTGCAATATGTCAGATATTCAACATTTCATTTTATTATGCTCGTTTCAGCTCCAGATTGTAGCTACAGGTTGTGATTGATTATCAATTACTAATTAGGCTTCCACTAAAGTGTTTCTGCTTTTATAGCCAACAAAAGCTGATAAAGATCTAAATCATGAATCTTTTTAGTTATTTATGTCTTGCGGGTTTGATCTTGAGGATTCAGATTCTGCTCAATTCATATTCAATATAAAACACAGGGCTGCCCCCTCTTAGTCGATTAATCGATTGTTTTGTCCTTAAGCTGGGAACACACCAACCCGACATCAGAGAACTAGTGGCGACGAAGGCCGCCTGTTGCGTCGCCTCACGTCGCTTTTATTCTGGCCGACAAGTTGCACCTGAACAGACCGCAAAGACTACAGCCCGTGGCCGGTTAGCATGGATGTTCTGTGCCTGTGTGAGAGGACATAACTCTCCTCACCAGCAGGGGGCGGTAGTCTGCATTTGTCATTCAAAAAGGGAAACTGGAAGACAGAGGACTGCAGATATACAAGCTGTTGTTATGATACGTATATGAAACAAAGCAGCGTTTGTCGACCATTTTCACGCCACTCTCACTCACCACTTAGCTTCATTCCAGATGGCCACGTCATTGTGAAAATATCCGTGTATTGGAATGATCAGAGGAGATGAAAAATGAGAAGAGTCTTCTGCGTTTCTCCTCTTGAATTCACTCGTTGGCTTGTTTTCCTCACTTCCGTTTCACTTCTCGTGCACTGATTTGCTTAAGCTGAACAGCCAATCAGAGTGATTTCTCTCACCGACGAGTGCCGCTGCCGATTCAACATGCTGAATTGGCCAAAAAACCTCCAACACGGGTAGACTAGAGCTGACAGTGCGGGACACACCGAAAAAACTAGGCCGACGGACGCTCACCGACGGCCCCAAACTGTTTGGCTCGGTGTGTCAGGGCCTTTAGTTGACTAAGATTTCTTTAGTTAATTAGTCGTTTATTATGCTTTTTCATGCTGAATGACGTATTTCCAAGAAACGTATGAGCACATCTTTGGTAAACACAAGATTTAAAGTGGTGCTTTTGTGTGATTCAGTTTTACAGATGTGTTGATTAAATCAACTAATCGATTAGTCGACATAAGAATGTTAGTTGACTAAGAATTTCTTTGGTTGAGTACAGCCCTAATCCAGCTGCACCTATCCTATAAGATGCTCTAGCCAGTTGCTTGTGCTACAGTATTAAAAACCAACACTAACTGGCTCGTAGTTACTAAGTCTGTTTGTTCTCAGTTGCATGTAATTTACTGGGTCCACAAAGCATTGCATTACTCACCCAGAGCAAGACTGCGTTTATGCCTCTGTCTCTGCCAGCCGACTGAAGCACAAGAAGCTTTAATTCAGACAGAGAGAATAAAATGATGAATGGAATTGTCGTCCAGTAGGTTTTTCCAAATAACCCTTTGGGTTCAATGCAACACATGTAAAAACATACATTTCTTACTTTAGATATGTGCTCGTATGTTTTTGCTCATACCAAACATAGCATACTGCAGAAACAACGGCATAAAAAAAGACAAAAATACAGATTTAATGAGAGAAAAAAACAGTATTCATGTCTGCTTTTCTCCATTCGACATATCATTAATCCGGCTTGCATGGGATAACATTTTTGCGTGTGCATGTGTATATATTACGAGTATAACCGTCTGTTTGCATGTGTACATGTTACGAGGGTATCCATCTGTTTGCATGTATCTGTGATGTGCTAAATGGCTCTCTGCCAGCCTTCCTCTCCCATTATCCAGTTGTGTTTTTCTCCCGTGTCATAATTCGCCGTGTCTTTCTGCATTCAGCTGGTTCTATGAGAAGAGCATTTCATCATCAAAGGCTTCCTGTCCCATGAGATATTTGTTTTGTCTTCCACCTCACTGACAGCAAATCGCCACCTGCAGAGCAAAGATGAGATTTGTGTAGAGTACATTGTGGATTGTAGGAACATATTGTATATATATATATATATATATAATTTATTTGGTATTTATTATTATTATTTTATTCCCTTTAACCTTACATTTTTCAACCAGAGGTATTTCAGCAGCATGGCATGCCAGTAAGGAGAACTTATGTTTTGCGGTGTGTTGGCACGGCTGTCTTTAAATATATATTTAAATATATTAAATATCTCTGTCCACACGTGTCATGCATTATATACCAGGAGCTGGCACTGCTTATGAAGTGTACTCTCCATCCCACACAGAGGATGACCCCCCTGGCTCCTCTCTCTTCATCAATATGATATTTTTTCACTCGCAGCTCATTAACCTAACCATGAATTATGCAACCTGCATGCTGTAGTTTGTAGTCAGTAGTGGATTAGCGGGGAGTTCTGTGTCAGTCCATTTAACAGCATGAACTCAGCTGTAGGAGGAATAAAAAAGGGTTTTTGTCATTTTATTTGCACGTTAATAAATTCTAAATGAGAAGTGTAGCAATTACACAACGTAAACACGCAGTCCCACAGAACACGTAGTAAACTCCATAGTGACACAGTGAGAAACAAAGCCGTTCACGAGCGTTCCGCTGCATCAGAGGCACAAACAAACACGCACGTACGTACTCTCAAACACGCAGCACACACACACTTGCATGTACACGAATAACAAGCAATACATTTCTATGAAAATAAAGAGTGCTCAAGGGAGTAGATAATGAGCAGAGGAAAAGGAAAAGAGAAGAAACACAACAAGCCAGAGGCACAGCCTATTCATTAATGGTAGGAACATTGGCTGACAGTTTTTTTTCTTTTAAAGGCAGAATGAGTAGGATTTGACATTTGTGGTTTTTAAACACAACATTGGAAATTGGCACCTCCTCCCCACCAGCTGGTGAAAGCCAACCCCAGATTCACTCTCATTTTGGAACAAGTTTTGTCCGCTTGGCGTTTCACCCAATGGGCTACCTCCGAGTCTGAAAAATGAAGGACGGAGGAATAAGGAAGTGCCTTAAACTTACATACTTTCTAACAGCCATCAGGGGGCGACTCCTCTGGTTGCAAAAATAAGTCTTATTGTCTAGAAGTCTATGAGAAAATGACCCTACTTCTCAATTGATTTATTACCTCAGTAAACATTGCAAACATGAGTTTATGGTCTCAATCACTAGTTTCAAGTCTTCTTCAATACAGCATGATGATCATTTAGCAAATTTTGGTCCCATTTAGAGTAAAATAGAGTGAGTTCATGAAAGTTAATTGTAACATTTTGGTTGCCTAAACAATGGCGTATTCATTCAGCTTTGGTTGTACTTAGCTCCACCCTCTTGTGTCTGGTTGCAAAAAAACAAAATGGCGACGGCCAAATGCCATACTTGAGGCTTCAAAACAGCAGTCTACAAACCAATGGATGATGTCATGGTGACAACGTCCTTCTTATATACAGTTTATGATTTTGTCTCGCTATATTTGTGTTTTTTTTGGTGCTGTGTCCGCCATTTTCGTAGCTTCCTCTTGGATGCGTACTTACGATCTGGCACCTGGTTGCTACGTTTTTATAGAAGCTGACGCCCAGAAATGTAAATACAGGCAGAGGGCAGGGCATCTGCAGATATAAACAGCGCCAAACACTTCTAGCAAGTGATAATTTAGAGGGATTATTTTTGTATAGACTTTGTTTTTGTTTAGGAAAATCCTACTCATTCTACCTTTAAGTAAAAGGAGAGGCAGTAAAGTCCTGACCTGACCTTGTTTTTTTTAGTTAGCCGTTGTGGCTTTAGAAGGGGCAGCGATTCGAATCTGCAGCAGTGATTTGAGTAATTGTTAACATCCTCAGATCAGTCCCTCCAGTAACTGAAAGCATATTCTCTGCTGCCACCTCTCTTACCTCCTGCAGATAAGATTGCGATGGTACTGTTGTTTTAGAAGTGAAGTGATTTATTGATGTGGCACCTTTCGCCGGCTGATCCTATTAGGTAGATAATCTCATTCCTTGGGCACACTGTGCATTGCAGAAAGGCTGTAACACACACATTTTAAAAAAGGACTACATCCTTCCAGTGATTTGGCAGCACTAGTTTGTCCAGGGAATAAAGCCTCAGGCTCCTAACACAGTATGTTAACTAAAATTCTTTTCTTAACTCTCTTAAGTAGGTCGTCTCTCTACTTGTTGTTCCTTTAAAAACATACCATCTCTCACTGAAACTATATCTAAAACTGTTTATTCTTTCTGTATTTTGTCCTTTTTCTTTTCAGCATACCGCTGGGAGTCTTCCAGTCAGACTTCGAACTGGCTGTCACCGTCACGCCTCCGTCCACCAGAGGTGGGATCCCACTACGACCTCAGTGACACCCAGCAAAACATCAGACGAGGAGGCAGCACACGGTCCCTCCAGCTGGACTACAAAGTGATGGGGCACAACAGCGCTGACAGGGGCCGAGAGCGGGGACGGGAGACCAGCAGGAGGACCTTCCAGTGGGAGAGGAATCAATCGGGCGAGTGGGAGAGGAAACGCATCCTGGACAGAGAAGAAAAGAGAAGGCGCGACGGGGAAGGAAATGACACAGTAACCAGGGACACGGGGCCGCGCCAGGACCGTAGAGACAAGCATGGCCATGACAGCTGCGAAGACAGCTCCTCCTCGCCTGTTTACGAGGACTACCGAGAGTCCAGCCACGACTCAGAGCAGAGCGAAGACACAGAGAGCCTTTATGACACTCTACCCCCGACCCGACGAGCCTACGAAGGATACCCGCTGAGCCCTCCTGGCATCAACCTGCACCCAGCTCAACTCCTGCCCCCACTCAGGGCGTGGGACTTACAGACAGGGGAGTGGAGGGGATCACAGGAGGATCGAGGAGGGCTCGGCTCCAGCGGTCTGGCAGGTTCCGGGGACGAACTGGAGAGACTACTGAACCTGGTGTCCCTCAGAGCCAGGAGAGCCACACGAATAAACAGAGCCTCGACCCAATCTGACCCCACGACAGACTGGGATGGATTTAAATGAGCACACAAGACTGTTTCAAAACCAATAGATTTAATATTCCTTTATAAACAAAAGAGAGACTTTGACCCTCTCTGATTATACTTGACATTTATATTACTACACCGTTGGTCCACCACGTTCAAAATAATTAAAAAGGGGAATATTACCATATATACTTTTATTATCCCGCATTATTATCCCGCTGTAAGCAAACACTAATCCACCACCAATCCCCCGGCTCATTTATAAGCTGGAGGAATATATGTGTTCTCCAGACGCCTTCACCTGTGCTGCATGAGAGTTAGCCCAGATTGGCTGTGAATCAATGCTATTACATTTATTATTTATAGAACCACTGGAGCACAGCATTTATCAGCATCAGAATATGAAAGGAACCAGCCTGTCTCTGTTTTTTAGACGATACCAACGTATGTACACACATGTTACTACATACATTGTTCTGTTTAATCTACACACACACACGTGGACGCAATCATTTTGTTAGCTCAACCGTGCAATATTTAAAGCATTCCTCATTTTATTGGCACATGCTTGGGGTTGTTTTGAAGATAACTATTCGCCCACATCCCAGACGTAGCCTCAGAGATGTTATTAAGATTACCAGACGTTTAATACCAGGAGATCTTTATTTAATCATTTCATTATCCTATGATTATTTATTTAATAATTACACTATTCATGTTTGCTTTGATTGCTTAGGAGTCTCTTTGTGAACACAAGCATCAGGGGTATCTGGCTTATATAGCTATGATTAAACACAGCACTTTAGGTAATGCCACATTGTTTTTTTTGTTCGAAACACAACAATAGTTTTGACCTCTCATTTTAACTCACAGTACCTGCTCCGCAGTTATGAAAGACAGATTCACTTATGCACACGGATTTTCATGTACATTATGTACCTTGTATATATATTACCAAAGCGGAACTTTTAGCAGCAGATAGATTTAAAGCCCGCTTTACACCCGGTGTTAACGTTTAATATGAATTTTCAGACGATACGTGCTGAAAGGTTTAGAGAATTATGTGGAGATGCATCCGTGAAGTACAGAATCACTCACCCAAGACATGTACACATGGTTGCCTCACTGATAACACAGTGTTCCCAGTTCACACACACAAAAGGGAATGTATTAAACTCCGTGTTAGACAACTTTGAAATGCAGGCAGAACAAACAGGTGGTAGGGAACTAGAAGTATTTACGGATTAACATATTCACAACGGCAGTTCAGGATAGTCGTGGGTTGTGAATGAACCAGACTAAATGTCTGCTGTCAGAAACAGCTGCACTAACCTGCCCTTCATCTCACACTTCAGATGTACCTTCTGGTAAACATGACTCCTTGTGTTTGATTTGAAAAGGGAATTTTTTTTTTTTTTTTGACAGAACACTCTCCTTGTGGTGGAGAGAAAACCATCTTACTCAATGATGTAAACATATACAGACAAAAAAACTAAATTGTTTTGGACTCTTGAAGGACGGAGCAGATATTAGCAGGTGTAAATGCAAACCATCCACATCAGACAGTATGTATTGTACATGTATCTTAATGAAGATGTAAAACTGTGAAGAAAGATCAAATTCAAGGGCACACTGTTAGAGCATTCAAATGGAATCTAACAGAAAATACCATTAAAAGTATATTATGTTTTGAATTGCTTTTGTTGTGCAACGTCTGCTTGCCAGTGAAAGTAAATGGATTTGTTACTGCAAGAATGTAGTTTTTCAGAATAACTTTAGAGGATGTTATACTGGTACTATAAGGTACTATACGTAATAGGGCTGACCCGAATGCTTCGAAGCTTTGACCGTTGACCGCCATGGTCAGGGGTCAGCAACCTGCGGCTCCACAGCCACATTTAGCCCCTCTCCAGTGGCTCCCTTTGGATTTTTAAAAATGGAAATGAATTACTGTTTTTTATTTACATTTTCATTTTTATTTATCATTGTTGTAGGTCTATGGTATGACGATACGACAGAGTATTAGTATTAATATTCGGGAATAAAGTTGTAATATTATGAAATTAAAGTCAATACTCTACAAGAAAGTCAAGAAAGTCAAAATATTAAAAAGTAGTAATTTTACGTGCTATTTTCTTTTTTTCTCGTAAAGTTATGAATATATTCTTGTTATATTCCGACTTTTTTTCTCGTTAAGTTATGACTTTATTCTCGTAATATTACAACTTTTTTTCCAATTAAGTTATGACTTTATTCTCGTAATGTTACGAATTTTGTTCTCGTTAAGTTATGACTTTATTCTCGTAATATTATAATTTTTTTCTCTTGAAGTTATAACTTTATTCTCATAATATTGCGACTTTTTTTCTCATAATATTATGACTTTATTCTGGAAATCTCCGATTTCTTTCACTCAATGTGGCCCTAATACTCCGTAGTACATTTGCACTTTGGCCCTCACTGCATTAGACTTATGTACTATATACTTAGACTATAAACTGTGCTACCTTCATCACAATGCTCAAATGGTTCTCGGCTCCAGACAGATTTTCTTTTTTTTTTTTTGCCTAAAATGGCTCTTTTGATAGTAAAGGTTGCTGACCCCTGGCCGTGGTATTCGACCTCCCAATCACTATGCTTCATTTTTATTTTTAATATACAATTATGTAATAATAATGTATAAATCCCAAAATAGCCCATGAAATAAGGAATAATACCACAACATTATTCATTATTAGTAGTAGATATTGCTGTTTGTTGTGTGTGTGTGTGTACAGTAGTCCAGTATAGCAGCACTGAAACAGGGGAGATGGAGACAGACGGATGAAACATGTCACGCCGTGCTGCTCCGCAAAGCTACCTCACCAAAAGCTCAAAAAATGGTATTCGGTACAGCTCTAATGCGTAACAACCAACACCAATAGACCAACGGACAGGTCTTAACATGGTCATGATCAGGCTTAGTGTCACCTAATGTATTCATGTCACATCCATGCATCCATCCATCCTTTCATCCTCTTCACCCATTCCTATCCAGGTCTGCTCTGTAAGTGCTGAAGCGTGTCTCAGCTCACATCGGGCAACAGACATAGAAACATCCCGGACAGGTCAGACTAACACAACAACATTCACACCTCTGGGCACTTTACAGTTTCCAGTTCACCTGGCTTGCATGTCTATGGACTGTTGAAGGAGCACCGGAGGGAAACCCACAGGAATAGACTGTGAGAGCGTGCCAACTCGACACAGAACAAGCAGCTTCCAAAGGCTGAAATTTAAAATCTAGAACCTCAATGCTTCAATGTGAATCAACACTGCTAACAAGTGAGAAAGCTTTGCTATCATGTTTTACCTCTTTATTGGTTGATTAATGTCACAAAGTACTTTTCAAATCTGCTGGATTTTCAGTTATTTGAAGATGATCCAATCAAGCAGATTCAGACTTAACGCAGCAGTGGGTAGAAATGGAGCAAATATGATTTAAAAAAAAGTTATTTTTATAAAACAGTCACTATATCCTGACAGTAGTGCATGAGAGAGGTAATCTGAAAAAAATCATGTTCCTCTGTGTCCTCTGGTGCTCCTAATGGCATCTGCAAGATTTCACAGACTGGATGAATACAACCAATCAGAGCCGAGCTGGAGCCTTGCTGTCTCTGAGCAGCTGCCAATCACTTGCAAACTCCGATAAAACGGTCAAACTAGGCAGCGCTGATCAAATATCAAAATCAATATTCTGTTACTTTAATGCCTATTTCTTGTCTCAAATGTTTTCAGAAACATCTTGTAGTGTACTGTTTAGCTGTAAAATGAGAAAGTTTGTGACCCGGCAGCCATGTTGAGATCAGTTGAGGAAATACCAAGCACCGCCCACCAGCCAGAGCACAGCCAATAGGAATGCTCAACAGGAACACTCTCTGTCTGAATTGACCTGTGATTGGCTAAAGTCTCCCCGTCATTGGCTAGATTTTTTAAAGCCTGAAAACAGAGCCATGAGGAGGTGCAAAAGTCCATTTTTTGCTCAGAACACTTGAATTACAATATGCTGAAAGGTTATTATGAAATTTTTTGCCCAATGATGCCAAAAACATTCTGCCTACTGCAGGTTCAATTGGAAAGAAATCTGTCTTAAGGGTGAATAATGTACCTGGTGTGCTGTAGCAGGTGAGCTATATCTCAATGCAGACTACATGAGATAAATAATCCCCATAAAATATTTAATCCCATCAAGTCAGTCTTGTCACGCCTCTTATATGTTTTTTTCTTTCCCTCCCGACTGGAATCTGGCAGATTTAGCAGAGCTTAAAGTGATCAATGTCCTGGGGAGACACGAAGGCATGAGAATGTCAAGTTCATACACTGCATGATGAGTCAAAGAATACATTTTATTTTGAAATTGGAGATTTGAATAGGGTGTTATGATCGTGACTGATTGCTTTGGCTGTATATGCTGTCAACAGTTGAGCTGATCTTCTCTTTTGTTTCCCTCTGGAGCTGATTTTTTTGCTGACTTGAAGAGATGTATCTGTCTTATTGCGTGGCACTGTGTGTTCCTGTGAGTGTATTTTATACTGACCCAGTACCATGGTCAAATTACTGTATGCAGACTGTGCATCTATAAAAGCACCTGTCTGTCATATAATACTTTTGCTGTCTGTGCAGAAATGTGTTATGAGTTTTGCACATCAGCCAGAAGCCACATATGAAAAATGAAAAACCACATCCCACAGCCTCAGTGTGTTATTTGTTTAATAGAACATGCACCTCACATGCACATAATCCAAACTTTTTTAATTACTGAATGTTACAAGGTATGCTACTGGCGTGTAAGGTGACATTTCCTTTAATCGCTTTATCTACATCCTCAAAAGGTCATTAATTCCTTATTGGTGATGAAAGGTTGAAGGTAGGCGATGGTCAGAACACTCTGCACTCCCTCTGTGTGTGTGGGACTAACAAGGAAACGCGCCGACGAACCTTTGTGGGTTTTGATTATTCCGCCCCTGTGGAGTTGACACACAAACTTTGTCCTTGTTATCATCCAACCCTCCTCGCATAAACACAGCACCAGGCTGACTGTCTGCCAGAAAACATTCCCATGGCAACCAGATATTCCCCTCATCATGGTTGTGTTTCATTTTCCCTGTCATATCCAACACTTTTTGGCCAATTAAGGGGCGAGGAGGTGTATATACAGTATATGTGTATGTTTGTGTGTGTGCTATATATGTGTCCATGTGCTTGCTGTAGTACAGATGTTTGCCTCTGCACGCTGCTCAACATACCTGCTACTAAAATACTGTATGTTTCTTTGATGCAGTGGGGGGAGAGCAGAGTTGTTTGTTACAAGAATAAGCTCTCTCCCACTTCTAAACATCTTATATGTAGGTATTGTGTATGCATGGATTGAGATATGTCCTTAAAATGATTCATAAACATTTCAAGAATCATTCGTCATTACATCCTTTAAAATGAGTATCGGCAAAGAGAGCAAGCAGCTGCAGCAGCAATAGCTGTATTTTCAGGGCAGCAATCATTTTGTCAGAGTAAAGTGTTGCATTTTTTTGAACAGTGAATATCAGTTTTGAGTGAAACACTTCATATATCTTTTAGTGCATGCCAGTTTGTGTCAGTGCAATAGATGGAAATAGCTCATAGTCAAAAATGTTGGCTGGCTTGTTCCAGTTCTATTCTCTCTCCCTGCAGGAACCGTGAACCACAAAAGACTGAAACAAGGCAGGTACACGGCAGAACCTGAGGGAGATGAATCCTCAGCCCAGGAAAAAAAAAAAAAAAAAAAGCATGCATTTATTTTTTGTAAAATGCACATAAAACTTGTCACGGCATGCCAACTTTATAGCCTAAAATAATCAGCTTGTTCTGCTTCTCTATGTGATCACAACACATGTGATTCCTCTATTACCTCTGCCTGTCACAACAAGACAATACAGAAAATTTGATTTTATCAATTAGCCTAAAATGCTAAAGATGTCTAACAGCTGGAAGCCTCTAAAAAAAAAAAGCAAGTGTTGTGTCAGCTTATCCTGAATCCACCCTATTCATTCATGTTTTGTTTTGTGGTGAACCTGCCTTCATTTTAGAGCGAGAGAAAAGAAGAGTCATTACCCACAAGACATGCATCCTTACGGGCTAAACCTTACATAACATTAGGAGCAGCACCACAGGTAGAAATTGTCCTGCTGTCTGGTCAGAGAAGGATGGAGAAAAAGAAAACTACAAGCAACTTATTCATCCTAGCTTATTATTAAATTATTCTGACAATGATTATGCAACATGTGCCAATAATTTACATACTCTCTCACGACCGTTCTGCTTGTTTAACATATTCCGGGCATGCTGGCTGTCCTGGTGACAGACGCAGGGTCAAACCAAAAGCAAATACGAGGGTGTGTGAGGGAAAAGAGAAACAAACAGAAAAGAGAGAGAGAGAGAGAGAGCAATAAACAAAAGTGATTGTTGTGTTTATTCATCATGCATCAGAGGAAACTGATGAGGACCTGCCAGTCCCTTTAGCTCTGCTGGCTTTTCATTGAACCATCTGGCATTTACACCACAGAGTCAGCTAAGCCACTTAAAACCTCTTTCTACCCCCACACACACCCCCAGTTTTTTCTTCTTCTTCTCTGCTTCTTTTTTTCTCACAATGACGTTCCTCCAGATCTGGCCGGACACAGCAAGGGATGAGAAGGGGATGGACAGAAGGATGAATGGACGTTACATAAAAAAGAAGGAGGGGAATGAAGGATAGATCATGTAAGAAAAGGGCGTGAGATGAACAGAGAAGTGGGAAAAAAGTATAGGAGATTACCATTCCCCTCAGTTTCTGCTTATTGAAGGGGGTAGCTGTGTGGGTTATTATAAATCCACGCTGTTCTCAGTAACACCATGGATTACACACCCAGCCAGACCTAATCTGTGTGCCTAACATCTGCTTCTGATGACACACACACACACACATGCATGCACACACATGCGCGCACAACACTCACATGACCATAATGGCCACAAAGGCAGTCAGTGTCTCAAGCAATTTCATCACATGTATTATTCACGAATACTTTAATCTTGTGAGTGTAATCAGACACAACATGCCTACGCTGCTGAAACAAGGCAACAGGGTGGGGTGGGGTGGAGGGGGGATGGGAAGAGGTCACAGCCATGATATGAATTCACATGAGAAAGCTGCCCTCAGCCGTGTGTGACTGAGTAGAGGAACCAGCCCTACTCCATCACCCCCACCCCACCCCCATCCCCTCTGCGGTGGTAACAGATTTATTGCCGCCGCCAAGGAGGTTATGTTTTCCGTTCAGTTTGTTTGTTTGTCGGAAGGATTACGGAAAAACTATCCGTTCTTCCCAAAAAAAAAAAAAATTGGTGGAAGGGTGTACAGTAGCATGAGCCAAGGAAGAACCCATTAAATATTTGGAGCGGATTGGCTTTGGCGGAGGTCTGCTCTCTCTCTCCGAGTGCCCTTCTAGTTACTAAAGCAATCCTCTGGCATATGCCTGCTGTGTGTGTGAGACAGAAGTTAACTGCTCTGCAGCGTGCTTCATGTCCTTTATTGGATTTTCTAGTGTGGTGAAAATGCATAAAATGTCATTGGATTATGCCACACAACTCAACTGCTGTTGAACATTATCACATTTGCATGACATTAGAAAGACTAATTGTCTCACATTTTCTTTGGATGGAAAGATCCCCCACCCCCTTGGCCACTTTCTGCACAAAGAGCACAGAAAAAGCTGAATCTCATTATCAGGGATGTGTTTATTTTACCCTCCATATCTTGAGCTCTGATATGCTGATTTGACAGGGGCCGTCACTGTTACGCTGTCTGACTTTATTACAACACTCCCCAGTTTGCTCTGATCTTGTAAAGGAATGCTGCCTTCGACAGAGGTGAGGGAAGAATGATGGATCAAAAATGCTGCTGAGATATTTGGCTGCATCATGGGCCTCAGAGCTCAGCTTGTTATCTGCTTTAGCTCTGAGGAATCGGTACGCTGTCACCCCTCGAGATTGCTGAGATCTGATTTCGGTAAGAAGTGAGGTCTGCTCTGTATTGTGCTTTGATCATCACAGGTTTTTTTCTTATGCTCGCCAGCAGAATAAGCATCTAGATTTTGCTGACGTTGCAACAAATGTAAGATTTTTATAAAAGGTCCTTGTTGAACTGTGCAAGCGTGAAACGCCTGTGGTAGTAACCTTTACAGTCCATCTGATGACTCGAATGTAAGAACAATCATAAACGCACGAGAGTTGCATTTTAGGTGTGACAAACGCAGCTAAAAGGCAACTGGAGAGCACAAACCTCCTCCAAAAATAATTCTTGCTCTTATATTTTAAGACAGCATGACTAACACTTTAACATTTTAAATTCAAATTGTTTCTTGACACTGCAGACATACTGCTGGATTAGAAGCTTCTACCACTGCACTCTAAAGTCTCTGTCGGTTTCCCCATTGTTGCTATGAAATGATAATGTCAGAAATTCCAAATTATACCAACATCTCTCTCAACATTTCTTGGTTTATTACAGCATTTTTGAGATTTCGCAGCAATTTTATGAGCAGACAGACCAATACACAATGATTCCCAATAATTATTCAAAACAATCATTAAACACAACAAAACCAACGAGTTATGTCTCAAATTATGATACCACTTTCTAATCATGTTCTCTTTATAAAGGGTTTATCCATTTCTAACAGTTACAAATATTGAGTGATAATCATCAAGAATGTTTTCTCATTTTCAAATAAGCCATCTGCCAAAGTTAGTGGGTCACCTGCAAATATAACTGTTGTGATGCTATTAAAAATAAATATTACGACAATTGATCAAATCAGCAGTTATAAATAGCAACGTAATAACAACATCACGAGCATCCAATAGTTGTTGAGATATTTCAGTCTGACTGGACAAAAGTGTTGGGTCGACTGACCAACACATCAACATTACCATTCATTGAACCACTAGCATGGCTAAATATTATACGTTACATCCTGAAAGTTGTTACAGAAAACACACACTCCAAGTGCAACATTAGCAAATAGCACAATTTTCTTCATCTTATCTAATAAATTATTTATAACAAAGATTGACCTACTTGGTCAGACTTTCCTCTCACATCCACAAACCTTTAATAAACATATTCTACTAATTTGAGTTTTATTATAATGCCCAACAGTATTAAAGGTGCCATGTGTAGGTCAGTGAGGTTGCAGATTGCAACCAACTGAAACTTCTCCCGTGTGCCAAGCGTGTAGGAGAACTACGGTGGCCGATGTTAAAACGTGACTGGCTCAATCTAGAGCCAGTGTTTGGTTTGTCCATTCTGGGCTACTGTAGAAACATGGCGGCCGGCTCCATGAAGAGAGATCCTGCTCCCTATATAGATGTAAACGGCTCATTCTAAGGTAAAAAAACACAACGATTCTTATTTTCAGGTGATTAGACACTAAAAAAAAAACACTTATTAATATACCATTTCTGCCAATAGATCCCCCTAAATGTTCAACGTATCCTCATACAATGGTTTGTATATCTTCTGAAAAGTTATTTCTCATTTTTCGTTCATTTTCCTGCAAATGTCCAGCAACACGTGTCAATTTCTGCTCGTTACATGTCTACAGTCCTTTCAAAATAAGTTTCCATCTTCACAGGAAACAACTTCCTTAGGTTCAGGCAACAAAACGACTTAGTTAGGTTTAGGAAAAGATCATGGTTTGGGTTAAAATAACTCCGGAAGAGGCGTTATTTAAAGCTGAAGTAGGCAATATTGGAGCAAATATGATTAAAAAAAGTTATTTTTAAAAAACAGTCGCTATATCGTGACAGTAGTACATGAAACAGGTAACCTGAAAAAAATTATGTTTCTCTGTGTCCTCCGGTGCTCCTAATGGCATCTGTAAGATTTCACTTACACTTACTTGAGGAAAACAAGCAGTAAGAGCTGATCTGATGTCTGCTGTCCAGCTGCCGTCTATGAGAGCCAGCTGTCAATCACTCGCGAACTCCGACCAAATGGTCAAACTAGGCTGCGCTGATCAAATATGAATCAATATTATGTTACGTTAATGCCTATTTCTCGCCTCAAATGTTTTCAGAATCATCTTGTAGTGCACGGTTTAGCTGTAAAATGAGAAAGTTTATCCACCGCCATTGTGAAATCTGGTGAAGGAATGCCAAGTTCCGGTCACATGACCGGAGCACTGCCAGTAGGAACGCTCTCCCAATGAAATGACCTGTAATTTTTCAAAGTCTCCCATCACGGGCTAAATTTTCTAAAGCCTGAAAACAGAGCCATGATGGGGAGCAGAAGTCTAGTTATCTCTCAGAACACTTGAATTACAATATGCTGAAAGGTTATTATGGATATTTCTGTCCAATGATGCCAAAAATATACTGCCTACTGCCACTTTAAGCATGTAAGTTACGTGACAAATAAATCAGTGTTGACTTTTGGTTTCACATAGGACACGAACGCCGATCTCCTAGATAAAAGTCCGGCATTTTTTGACCAACCCATCCAACCAGTGAATTCACGTGAATTCCATATATTTGAGAACAGCCTGAAATGTTACACAGTGTTCCTTTAACACATGCTGTATCCATACTGAATGCTGGTGA
The DNA here is from genome assembly GCA_916701655.1 of Sebastiscus albofasciatus. NCBI lineage: Eukaryota > Metazoa > Chordata > Actinopteri > Perciformes > Sebastidae > Sebastiscus > Sebastiscus albofasciatus. The sequence goes on from CAKAOI010047066.1 coordinate 51,505, forward strand.
TGTAATAAGTGGTGGTGCAAAGTGTTGCTTGTATGCATGACTTCAATCCAAATATGGTTACACTTGTTACACTATTTCCAACATGGCAACATGGAAAAACCTTCAGTATAATATTAGCAGGCTAATTTGGTCATTTCAATAGAACTCTCCGTGCGGAACAATGACTCTGAGGAGTCAATATTAATAAAATCATCATGTTGTCCTGTAGAGTACAGCTCAATGAACATGGCCATATATGGGGCAGGTACTGGTTCCTGTAGAGGACGGTGTCGCTGTGGCCAGTTTGTCCGAACATCATTCATCCACTCCCCCATTCCTGGTTTTATACCCACAACACTACGCTTCACTGCCATGAGTGAGTGCTTAAGATTATTGAAGGTTCTTTCATAGCGGGCGAACACAGTAATCACATTGGTTATAGATTCAGAAGTCTTTGAAGCATGTCCACCGTACTCACAGCACAGCATTATCAGGTCTTTGCAGTTTTCATTTAGCAGATTTATGTTTTGTACACCATGCCATAGGTTTGCTTGATGTGCGATATAACATTCAGCTCGATGCCCCTGCTATTGACTGTGTCTATATTGAAAGTGTATATATCCTTGTGTGTGCCAGTCTGGCTGACCTCACAGTCAGAGCTGTCTGTCGCCTGGTCATCACATCACCCTGCTTTGAGGCTGACACCAGGCCGCTCTAATCTGTGCCTGCTGCTGTGCTTGAGGGCATCCGCTGCAGCCCAGTAGTGAGGAGTTAAAGAAGTCAATGGCGCTGGCCTCAATGTGTCACCACCGGCACTGACAGTATCGATGACATATGAATCTACTGGATCAGATGGAGAGTTCGACTGCACTGTTGCCACCAGTTAAGGATGAATGGGATTAGACTGCCACCTCCACTTACTCTGGCTGCACTGTGCACAAAGTGAATCACAGTCCAGAGTCCAAAAAATGGCACCCTGGTGGATGCATGCTCACTCTGTTAAATGATATTGGTTCCATCAATAGTTTATTGTATTTGCAGTAGAGGGACGTCCATATAGGTCATCTCCAGATGATTATTTTCATCTTGTGTATTATTTTTTAATTGAAAAGGTTAAACATTAAAGCTAGGGTTGGTAATTTTAAGAAACCAGCAAGGGTAAGATAGATTTCTTGAATTATCCATTTAAAAAACCCATCACAGTGTTGCCAACTCTTTTCTACTGAAAGCAGCTAGCAGCACTAGCTCCAAAAGTTGCTATATCTAGTGAGAAAGTTGCCATGTCTGCAACACTGACAGCTCGTCCCTTCAGGCTTCCCTTCAAAGTCACTCCTCCACTATTAAAATGATTGTAAACATAATCAGAATGAACGTAAACAGCGAACATGGCTATTATTAATACTCATGGCTGACAAGCTAGCAGCTTGTGGAAGACTCTGGTGATGCACAATGAGTGCACAGGTAGTGTAGACCATAGACTGTATATAAGTAGTGGACATAGTCACTTGGATGTCATCCATTGGTTTGTGGACTGCCGTTTTGAAGCCTCGAGTTGGGTATTTTGGCCGTCGCCATCAGAAGATGCACAAGAGGGTGGAGCCAAGTCCATACGAATACTGAATGACACATTTTCAGGTGACCAAAATGGTTATAATTAACTTTCATAAACTGAAAACACACTGTGAAAGGGTTAAGGCTCTAAGACGAAGACGTGGACGACTCCCAGACCGGACAACGCCGTGGTAACGACCTGTCAATTACAAGCTTGCCACACCCTAAAGCATACCCTGCTTTATGGTCTATTTGACTCTAAATGGACCATAATTTACTAAATGAACATAATGCTGTATTGAAGAAGACTTGAAGCTAGATACAGATACAGATACAGATACAGATATCTTTAGTTATCCCCAAAGGGCAATTCAGTTTCTGCAGTCCACCAAGACATATACACATTCATACTGCACAATCATCAATGACAGAGGGAACACAGTAGAGGGCATATGGGGAGGTGCAAGATCAATAAAAGTACCAGAGCATTTTGGCAAACTTTTCTTGGGCGGAGCGCTTTCATAATCAGCTGTGCTGCTCATCCCACAAATGCATGATCCTTACAAGTTGGACATCATTGTGAAGGTAAATAAACAGACTTTCCAACGATGTAAAATACAATGCCAATTAGCATTGTAACAACAGAGAA
>CAKAOI010047066.1:62268-82904 GCA_916701655.1 Sebastiscus albofasciatus
GTTTGCCACTTACGTGATGCACTTCTGCCTTAAAGCTGAACTATCTCAACAACCCACTCAGCAGTTGAGAAACCACGCTGAACCCACAGTCATGAACTCGAAGGACGGCAACTGTAGATTGAAACAACCCACTCAACGGGAAAACACATGACTTAACAACAGCACAGAAGAAGCAGAGGGTAGCATATGATTACCCACTACAGTTGTCATTGGCTTTGCATAAGTCCCTGCTGTGGCAGAGTAGCAAAGTAAACTGACCGCTGAGCGTTGGAGCACAATATTTCGCCAGATACTGGGTGGGTGGGCGAGTGATGACTAAACCTGCGTCATCTTTATAGCGATATAGGCATGCTCTAGTAAATATGATAGTACAGAGTCATAATTAGTCTGATGCTGAATTGGCACCAAACTATGTTATTCACACTAATCCAAACTCTGATGCATGTTGGTCATGTATAGCTACATTACATCTCATATTTTCCCCTTTTTGAAAGACCTCAATGTTTGATTTAAGGGGCTTTATCTCTAATCAGGTACTTGCTTGTGCAAGCTTGTGCTGTGGACACAATCACACACATGCATTCATGAGCCATTAGAGCCATTTGTCCCCTGAAGTGTGTCTTTGTCTCGTACTTACAGATGCACAGAAAGCATATTCAGGAAAATGCAGTACAGCAAGTCTACACATCTTATTGCGATGTTGTGTATGAATGTGTGTGCGAGTATGTGAAAGGTGTCTCGTACAGTTGTGTGGGGCAGAGGTTTTTTGTCCCCCGGGATTTGTCTTTGAAGGAGCGTAGGTGTTGCAAACCTTCAAAGATAGTTAGACAGGATCACACATTACAGAGACTCTCTTCACAGAGACTTTATTTACATCATATCTCTCCACCTCCCTCTCATTTCTTCCCCAGCTACTTTCCTCTAAAGCTCTCTGCCTCTGCAAAAATAAGGCTCAAAATATTCCTTAGTTAAGACTGAGGCTTGAGAGAGAAAAAAAAAAAAACACTCTTTACCCAGTGCAGTGTTTCACATTTAGTCTGCCTCTATCCATGGTGCTGAAACACTGAAACCACAGTCTCTTTGTTTGTCTCTCTCCATGGTTCTGAAACACTCAAATCGAAGGTCTCTCTCAATTGGCTTTCTTGTCTGTCCTTGTGTTCTTTTGAACATCAGTCAGTCTCACCTGGAGAAGCCTAGTTCACTGGTTGAGTTCCTCTGATGTCTGGTGTTTTGAACATATAATTCCTTTTGGAAGATAATGTTTGTTGCCAAATTAGTTTGTGTTGGACAGTAATGTTGTACAACAGCCTTTGTGTACTTTTTTTATTTTTTACGGTGAGGAAATCTTCCCACCGGTTACACCGGGAATTTTACAAGAAAAGATGATGGTCAATATGTGTAGCGCACTCACTTTGATTTTGATTTACCGTCGGGTGGCTGTGTGTCTGGTCTCTCCGGTCCAGCTTTTGCTGCGGTGCCGCAGGGAAGTTACCTTGCACTGCTGTGCCGTGACACCAGCTGTGTCCGTGCCGTCACGGACACCATCAACTGCCATCTCTCGGTCAACTCTTTCTCGTCCCGTGTGTGTGAAATATCACACCTGCTACTCTGAGCTGAGACTCAATATGGAGCAAATGCATTCACTTCCAGTTTGTAGCATCCATGGTCCGACTATCTACTGATAACACGCTGATACACCAAAATGAACTAAACAGGTTTTATTTTTGTAAAAAAAAAAAAAAAAAAGCAAAACAACGGGTGGGCGGTGGGTATGTAATATAATCAGTGTTTGCCCAACCACCGTGTAACACCGATCACACAGACTACCGCGACAAGCCTATTATCAAATACAGTATATTAATGAGAAAGAACACATAGTGCGATAAAGTGGAGACCTGTAGGCTGCATCTGACAATCCAGCCTCAATCCAGTCAAAAGCTCCAAAAAAGCTTTTCTTTGGTTTCCCCCAAAAAGCCTGTTAGCGGAGCTTTGACATGAGGTATTTTGCTACAGAACAGTTGCACAGTTTTGTTGAAGTGTAGCCTAATCACTAGAGCCCAGCTGAGCTGGAGCAACTCTTGAAAACCCAGGCACTTCTGATGATTATTTGGTTTGTGACAGCTGGTCCTGGCACCTGAAAAGGCTGCCTTTTTTCCTGGATAAAATGAGGGACTATGGTTACAAATGGGTTTAGACACCATAGTGTAGGTGTGTAGTTACGTTTGATGTACTGTGTTGGCCCCCAGTGAACGAATGCAAGTCAACACATTATCCTCAAAAGTTTGCAAATGAGTGTTAGAAAAGTGAGACAGAGAGAGAGTTTGCGTTGTTAGTTTATTGGACAGTCCCTAAGTCTACATTTCACATCTTTACATTTTAGGCATTCAGCTGACAACGTTAATCCAGAGTTTCTCCCAATGAATAAGTACGAAGGATTTCTGTGTTTAGCTCGGAGACATTTTGACAGGACATACGGCTGCTGGCAGACTATTGCAAGGGATCTCTCTGAGCATTAACACCATCCCGCTGCCCTGTCTATACTTATACTTGTTAAGAAATGTACATTAACTGCCGATTTAAGCGTTGGGCCGTGACATACAGTGCTTTAAAGATAATTAAGACCGACAGCTCTCCTCTTTGTACGAGGAGAAGAAAAGGTATTTCCGTTGACACATTTACAAGTGACATGTTCAATAAATGTCAGCCAGAACTTACCCATTGTATCATTTCCCCCATTTATCAGGTCATAATATACCTTTTCATAAAATATGATATTACCAACCACTGAAAAAAAAACCTTTCTTCCAATTCACTTGTACATAAATTACAATCTTCTTGCAAATGTTTAACCTTGCTTTGCTTAAAGGTGCTCATTACAATATCCAGAGCATTAATATAGCAGCAAAGAACTATTAGCTATGTAAAGATATAGAGGAGTAATGTCTACCTGAGCAGAGAATGAAGTCACTCTCCCTCTGGGTTTGTTGTAATCTGAGCTTCTCCATGCTTTGTTGACATAGCCGGGCCGGCCGCACATGCTTTTAGTGCATGTTTGTGCATGTGAGTGTGACCTATTGGCTAGTTACAGCTGATAACGCTGTCACGAACAACGGCGCCACCTTTAATGGTGCAGAACAGATTACTTTCATATTAGAAATATATTTCAAAGTGTCACGCATATAGTTAAAAGTGCAATGTTTTTCACTTAATTTGTAATTGCACCCTTGTAGTTTGAAGACGGCATGGTGCCATTTTATTAGAGTTATTCCTCCAAAATAAATTGAGAAACAAGTTAGCAAGACCACTTTCATATTAGAAATATATTTCAAAGTGATGTGTATGGTTAAAGGTGAGACTTTTTCACTTAATTGGCAATTGCTCTCTTGTAGTTTGAAGATGGCGTGGTGCATCCAAAATAAATTGAGAAACAAGTTAGAAAGAGTTGAGCACACAGAAACAGGAATCGTAAGCTATCTGGGTAGCGCTGTTGTTAAAAGTGACTTCTCTTTCAGCTCATTGTTTATTTCCTCCTCCTTGAGCTATAATCCATTTGCTATTTTGTGAGTCATGCTACATACGAGAATGATACAAGAAGCAAACCATCAAATACGCTGGAGGAAAAATCACAACAGATCAAACAAGTTGTGAGACACGGGGTATATTAAGTATGTAGTAGGAGGTTTCTTTTATATTTGTGTTGCTCTTTTTCAAAGAAACACAGTGTAACCCTGGTTTCAATGTGCCACAAGGTGCTGATTTTACTTACTTGCTACACTAGTATCTTGTTATTCTTGGGTAAAAATCTCAAGTCTGAGGTGTACAATGGATTTTAATATTCTGCTCATGAGTTTTAAAACATAGTTATGCCCTTCATTTCCACTATGACCCAGTAGGAACCCTCAGATCCTCGGCTCTTTTTGGTTTCTACGATAATTTATGCTCCAGAGTCGACCAAGGTTTTTTGCCAAGGGGGCACTATGGTGTTTGATTTTAATTCATTAAAATCAAAAACAGGAGATAAGACAGCTGAACAGGTTGTCAGATCGATGAGGTTTTTCTTTAATGCTCGAGGAGCTGTCTCAGTTTTCTGCTGCACAGTTAAAGTTCTCCAAAACAGACAGCTGAAGGCGGGCTCATATACCATCCACCCAACGACCCCCTTGGAACCTTTTTATGTGCGTAACAGAGGAGATGGAGAAGCGGAGGCAGAGAGACAGAGAGATCACAGAGCAGGCGGAATTGGAAATGGAGGAGTGTTAAGCTGTAGCTCAAGAAGAAAAGGGGAAGAGATTAGACACACGGGCTCTGTTGCTGGTTTGATTTGAATTAATCCATTTACTCGATATTGAATCATTTGGAATCGCGCATGAAAATTGCATTTGACATCCCATTATACATCCCATTGTGACAAATATTAGCCACTCAGTCTGGTTTCATCATGTAGTTTCATGTGGAATCCATAGGGGAGCTAAGTTGCCACTGATCTATAATGCATGGGAGGAGAGTGTCTGCGGGGCTTTGGGGGATTTTCTGTATGTGTTGAGGCTTTGCCATATAATTCTTTCATCATCTTGTTTTACTGTTTTTTGTCTTACTCAAGAGTATTTAGGCAGAAGTGAAGGTTGGGCATGACTGCTGGGGATGTTTTTCAGCAGCTTTAAGTGCTCTGGGAGTCTACTTTTGCCTGAAATGTGCCCAGACACTGTCCTGTATCTTTGGGTGAAGCATGACTTCTGTAATTCCCTTGAACACAGACAGCTGGATAAAGGAAGCAGGACGAGCTGAGACCAGCTAGATGGAGGTTAGAGAGGGAGAGAGAGAGAGAGAGAGATGCAAAAGGAAGGTTTGGAAACAGCTTGAAAACAGAAAAACGACAAGGACACAGGCTATAAAATAGAGAAAGACAGCCCAACATTTAGATAAGAGAGGAAAAGGACTGAAATCCCTCGCTATGAAAAGCATGAGAGTGATGCTGCTTTATAAAGGGAAGAGGCACAGCCGAGACAATGTAAGAACTACTGTCATGTGTCATCACAATCACCCAGTTGTTATCAGTACTTTAGTGCAGAGATGGGGGATGACTCAATAGCACAAGTTTGCACATATGCGCGCACACACACAGCCACTGACAGAACAATTTCCTTTAATCTCAATAACCATGAACACGATAGATTGACCCGTTTAATCTGCAAAGCAGCCGATCAGTAATTTCATCCCTTTATTCTTTATCCCGTAATGCCTGCCGTATATCCCCATATATCCATAATGTATGCGTTGTGATAATTTGAAGTGCATTATGTAACAGTTTCTGAAAACCCCCAGGCAGCCGTGGGTGAAGAGGTGGAAGAAGCGAGGGATTCACTGTAAGAGAAGGAGGAGAAAGAGAGCGAAAGGAGGGAGGTGAAATGGAGAAGACGTGAGAAATTAAGGGCAATCTAGGATGAGAAAATGAGAATGGGATATGAGAGGGAGGGAGGTGTGACAGGGATGTGCAGGACTATATTCATGCAAACAAGACAGACAAACAGAGTGTTTGTTTGAGGCAGACGCAGCGAGAGACAGCGCAGCAGGACGAAAGCTCCTTTCTAATCTGCTCTCGGGATGCATCCCTACAGAGATAAAGTAAATGTACATAAAGGTTTTGAGGCCAAATGTGAAATGTATGATTTTAAATGCATCCGGGAAGTTATTTTATATTTGATTTATACAGGAATTTATGTTCAGATTGCGGTTTAACTGTGATGGGCTATTTTTTGGTAAAAACTTTACAGGGGTGATATTTGAACTGAAAACAATCAACTGATATCACAAAGCCAAAGAAATCGGAGTGAAATGCACAACAAAAAGTTTGAATTTGCAGTCAACTGTATCAGCACAAGATTGAGAGCTACACTTTGATGTGTCACGCCCCGTTTAAATCATTCAAATGTTGTTTCATGCCAGCGGTATTTATGACACCGAGTGCTTCGGTTTAAATAAAATTAAAAGACGGAAAGGGTTTTCATTCAACTAGTTTTCTATTCGGTAACCCTGAAGTCATGTTAAGTAGCCTACAGCAGTGTAGATAAATCTCATTAGAGATGGGCATATAATCAGCCTCTTCCAAAAAGATGAGATCTGTGTAAAGGGACCATCTGTTTCGGATTGATTTGAAATAACCCTGAATTGAATACTTAATCAAATCTTATTGATTTCAACTCATGCCGAGTCTAGTCTTTGAAACTCAAGTTGAGATTCCTAGCATAAATTCATTTTCCCCTCACTGAGATTCACCTATTGAAAGTTTTTAAACTTTTTTTAATACATATTTTTGCAGGTGAGTGTGTTCAGTGACTTAGACAATGATAGTTGTCCATTAAAGCAAGTTAAACTATTACGAAACGTATTTGGAAAGACTCATCAGACTAGTCTCAGGACTCACTCACTAAAAATCACATTCAGACTAAAGTTAAAGGTGCTATACGTAGCTTTAATAATCCTTGTAGTGACACCAATGGCCGTTAAGTGAACTGTTGGTCTTGTTACTCATGCGAGCATCGGCCAAACAGTGACATGACATAATATAGCCTATATACTGTGTATATATATGTGTACTTAGGATAACATTACTCTCTGTACTGTTACTATATTTTATTTGGACCATTGGCTCCATGATAACCTACTAACTAGCTTGCCGTTTGCAAATTACTTCATCAGCTAACTAATCGTCAGTTACACATCTTTGCTTTGTACCGTAACATTGCTCATTGTTGGCTAAAATCAATATTGTTTGTCATAATACATAAGTTAATATGCATCATGTTAGCTGGTGATGTAGGCAAATTAACCACCTAACATATTCACTTGGAGATTTTGCTAGTGATAATGTTAGCAAGCAAGCAAGCTAAGATTAGCCAGCTAGCTGTAACTCAGCTACGCTGCCTGAATCTGCATTGGTTGCTTCATAGCGTTAGCCAAGCTAACCAATTTACAAGCCACATCAGTCTGGGAGTCTGGATGAATTAGCTGACGTTATGCACTCAAGATAGTATTTTGCTACGTTAGCTACACGCTGTTGGCGCTGTAGGTGAGCTGAAGAGAGGCAAGGCACTCGAGAGCGCGCATAAACCATCACATCCTTTACATAGAAATCAGTCCGCAGGCTGTTGTAGGCAACCGTGAAAGTCGGGGAAGGTCTCAGATTTTAAGTTATGTTAAAATCTGTTCACACATTGGCAATATAAAACAATGTAAATTGTGATATATAGTACCTTTAAATTAGCAGAAGGGGTATTTGTGAGTAAACACAGACAGAAAAACAATCAAGCAAAGTCACTTCTCTCTCGTGGGAGCTATGTCTTTTGGTTTCTGTTCGTCTGTTTCACAACTCCCGATAAGAGCATGATTTCAGTCCTGGTATAACTTGGCAGCCAGGACGGACAGTTTGAGCGCTCAACTGCTGTGCATCCAAAATGCTGATCAAACACAGAATGCCCAGAGAAAATAAAACCCTTGAAAGGTTGCAGTCAGTCGACTGGACGTAATTCTGTGATTCATCACGTGAAAAAAGCCACACCAAACATTTTACATAATGAAAGAGATTGTGCCTAAAAGACGGCTTCTGGTGGTTTCATAATCAATAATTTCAAAAGTCATTTCTCCCCTTGTGCAGTGCAGCTTTAATCTAGACTTGTATTTTCCCAATGTTCACTGTTATAATGATGAGCTAAGACAGCTTTCTGATTTAATCATCTGCTTTGCTTTACAGTTCAGTGTGCACTTCAAAGGTCAATCTCCTAGGACTAACCAGACTTAATGTCTGCCTGCTGCACTCAGTAGAAAAGCCAGTAAGCCAAAGCATCACAGGATCATGTGGGTCCAGCGTGTACATTTATCAAATCACATATAGTGTAACGTATCACTAAGAATCTACTGTGCAGAAGGGTGACCTGTTTTCCACGGCATAGGAATTTGTAGGCTACTTTGCATCAGCCTCTGTCTTAGATTTCCTAACTAGACGTTGAACTGTTGCAAATACCCTCTGAGTTTATAGACAGAAGGAGGTGTATCTGCTGTAAAAAACTCACAGCCAGCAAGTGCCGCCAGACTGAGCAGGATGGCATTTTTAATGTGGAGGAATAGAGGGGAAAACGGACGAGGGCCTGGTGTTGTGCATTCTTAATGCGCGCGCGTGTGTGTGTGTGTGTGTGTGTGTGTGTGGGATACGGAGGGTTTGGCTTGCCTGAGGCAAAGCGTCCACAAAGTGCATTTTGAATGTGAATTGTCCTGACCTGAGTTCATCTCCACCGCAAAACAAAAGCTTACCAACAGATGACAACTTCATCGAATGCACGCACCATTTGTGATGCTCACAAATAGTTTATCATATGTTATTCACCGTACAAGATAGTCAATAATATTTCATCTGGTGTGAGAGGCAGTTTGAGCTGGATTAACAGCCTTGCAAAAGCTCAAACCCAAGAAAAGAGTATACAGGTCTTTATTTTCAATATTATTTCCATGCATACGCATCTCCTGCTTTCCTACAGAGTTGCAATTCATATATTTTTTGAAGACATATAATCACCTCAGGAAAGGTAGTTGTGATAGTATGACGTGCTGCCCTTGGTAGTGAACATTTAGCTGCCTTTTAATGGATGTACTTGCATTTATATAGCGCCTTTCTAGTCTTCCGACAACTCAAAGCCACTCTAGCTCCCTCTCAGCTTTTCTCTTTCTCTTCTTCTCTTTTTCACCTGCGCTGTCCACTTTTCCTCCACTCTGCTCGGCCACACACACTCCACGCACAAAATGAACATTGTGTTGATGCGTATCTGCATGCGACCGATAATGTTGGCCCTGACACGACGGCTTTTCGCTGTGCCGAGCAAAGTGCGTGTGCCTTGTGCCATTTTTGCTTCGATTTGCACATTTCATTTTGCATTTCTCCCACTGCTCCTAATGCTTACAAGGGGATCATTTTATCATCTTTTTAATAATGTAATTTTCATCATCATTAGTGCTGACCCGAATGCTTCGAAGTTTCGACCATTGCCATGCTAATCAACCTCCAAATCAGTAATTGAATGCTTCGGTTGTTTTTGTTGTGTTTTTCCATATAAGTAAATCTCCAAATAGCTGATGAAATAATTAATAATCCCACAACATTATTCATATTTAACATTAAATATAATTAGTTATTCCCAGACGGATATCGCTGTTTGTTGTGTGTAGAGGTGTGTGTGTGTACAGTAGTGCAGCAGCAGCAGAAGAACATGTCAGCCTGTTGCGCTGCACAGCACGGTGCCACGCCACGCAACGCCACGCCACGCCACAAGCTTTGAATACCTTCCAATATTTCTCACCGAAGCTTCGAAGCCCGAAAAATGGTATTCGGGACAGCCCTAATCGTCATTACTTTCCCGTATTAAACAGGCTTTTAGACAGCAGTGGACATCTCAAAGAGCTCTACCCATGAGGCCTGTTCAACCCGTTCTCACTCCCAACGCGTCAAGTACCACAGCTTTGTCAGTGCCCCTCGGCAACAACCAGTCAGAGCTGACCTGGAGTCTGCTGTCCAGCTGATGTCTATAAGAGCCGGCTGTCAATCACTCGCGAACTCCCATCAAACGGTCAAACTAGGCCGCTAGCTCTGACTGGTTGTTTTCTTCCAGTCTGTGAAATCTTGCACATGCCATTAGGAGCACTGGAGGACACGGAGGCACGTGTTTTTTTTTTTCAGATTACCTGTCTCATGCACTACTGTCAGGATATAGTGACCGTTTTATTAAAATAACTTTTTTTAATCATATTTGCTCCAATCTTGTCTACTTCAGCTTTAAAGAGTGAGAAAGTCAGCGTAGGGCGGGTGGTAGACGAGGTTGGATGGGTCAAACAAACACAGGGCATTCACACAGGAGACCACTGATCATGCCCCGTGTGAAACCAAGTCAGTGTTGACTTGTTTTACCTTACTTTTGTTACATATATATATTGTATACACACTTATGTAGCCTACTTAACACCAGTTACACAACACATGTAACAAGCGTCCCTGACCCGTCCAAAACTGCCCTAAAGCGTCATTGTTTGAAGCGCAGGGCCACTGACCGAGCTGCAGTATTTGACGAGTTTTGAGTGAGAATGTGTTGGCCTGTTCGTCCAGTAAGAAAAAGCGTCTCTCATCAATTCAATGGGAAGTGCAAGTTGGCCCATTCAAAATGTAATTAGTTGTAAGTTAAAGCATGTGTTATTTTCACCTCAGTTTAGGAAATCTGGTGATTCTTCCAATGAATATCCTCCTCCCAACACCAAAAGTGAGCCGCAGTTCACGAGGCTGCTGTTCTGTTTGAAAACATATAATTTACGACAACAAGAAGTCAGCTGCCGCCAGGCGCACGTAACGTACTTTATGTGGCATGTTGGGGAGACAGGAAGTGTTTATCACACCTGATAGAAAAACAACTTTGTACCTAGAAATCCGGCACTAAAACGTATCGACAGATTATTTTTGTGCTGTGTTGATTCTCGTGCCCTGAGGTCAGGCAAGAAAACAAGTGCATCGCTAATGTGGCATGCATTAAAGATACAAATTGAGAGGCACTGACAATGGACTGGAAAACATGACATCAACCATTCATGGTGCCTATTAAAATGTTGATGCTCGAAGAAGTTGGAGCAGCAAGGGTGAGAAATGTGAAGATGGTAAACAGATTGATTCATCAGTGATTATCCTTTTAATTACACTTGGTGGAAAACATTTATCATTTCAGGCCATCAAGCATTCATCAGAGCAGTTATATTATCAACATGATTCAGTGGGATATTTTGAAGAAAAAAACAAACCTTTAATCTTTTCCACCTTGTTTCCATGTATTAGTCAAACTGGTGACATGTTGATAAAGTCACAGTCACAGCCGGCCTGAGGCATAACTGAACTAAGCAGCTGCTTACGGTGTCACGGCAACAAGGAATCCATGCAGAGCATGAAAAGGAAAAGAAATATGTTGCCAGACACATTCTTCAAGAAATATATTGTTTAAATGTCATTCTGCCTTCTGATTTATTCTTAAACTTTAACAATGTTATTGTTCTCTTGTTGCACATATTACAAATATAACGCCTCTTTGGGTTCCTCTCACACACTTTAATAGGCTACTTTATCAAAAAGTAAGCACAACTACAAGTCAAGTATACCTTTCTGTAGGCCTATAAGGCAAGAATACTTCATTCAACTTTTCTTAAGTATGTCTTGATCAAAAGATTAAGTACAAATAGGTCTATAAGCCAAGTATATTTAGACTTTTCTGTATACTTGTCAGAAGAAGCCAAGTATACTTGAACTTTTCTATATACTTGTCAGTGTGAGTCAAGTATAGTTAGACTTTTCTGTATACTTGTCAGTAGAAGCCAAGTATACGTAGACTTTTCTATATACTTGTCAGTATGAGCCAAGTATAGTTAAACTTTTCTGTATACTTGTCAGTAGAAGCCAAGTATACTTGGACTTTTCTGTATACTTGTAAGTATGAGCCAAGTATAGTTAGACTTTTCTGTATACTTGTCAGTATTAGCCAAGTATAGTTAGACTTTTCTGTATACTTTTCACTATGAGCCAAGTATACTTAAGTATACTTTTGCTAAGTATATCTCTAATAAGTACATTAAAAGTAAACTGAAAGTATATTCTTTTATTTCAAGTTTAAAAGAAGAATACTATTAGAATAAACTTCAAGTTCCCCGTAACAACTTATAAGGTGATGCAACTTATCCTCATACAACGGTTTGTATGATATCTTACGAAAAGTTATTTTTCGTACGTTTTCTTACGAATGTCCAGCAACATATGTCAATTTCTGCTCATTATGTGCATACAGTCTTTTCAAAATAAACTTCTGTCTTCACAGGAAACAACTTGGTTAGATTTAGGCAACAAAACTACTTAGTTAGGTTTAGAAAAAGATCGTGGTTTGGGTTAAATATGGAAGTGGCGTATGGAAATTACGTGTCAGATAAATCCACGTTGACTTATAGTTTCACACCGGGTACGAACACTGGCCTCCTGGACAAAAGGACCTGACTTCCTTCTTACACAGCGTGTTGCTCTTTATACTTCCAGGTTCACGATTACATGGAATACATTGATTTTGTGGAATGTATACAAATTAAAGTGCATTACTTTCTGTAGGTATAGCTACAAATGGTGTATCATAACAGTTTGTTCACAGCTTCTTTTAAATATTCAGTCATATTTTTTTGTAAATGTTCAACTTTTGCAATTACTGTACCTAGTAGGAGGAAACAGTAAAACAGATTTTTACCAGTTTAATTTTCTTTCTTTTTAGGATTTTAAACATAGTTATCATTCCTCTGCACTTTTTTCATATTGCAAAATTTTAAAGAGTAGTTTTTAGAGGTTGGAAAAAACATCAATTGAGCTTCACTGTCTTGTACACTGGCTTGTTAGTGTTGGATGATGGTTTGTATCACCTTTCATTTAGTTTTTATGTAGCAGGCTTTTTTATGACCATACAAAGCAATGTGGTGTGTGTAGTCAAATCTCTGCAGGTCCCCTCCATAAAACTTACCAGTGTACTTTTTTGTCTAACCAGCTGTTTCATCCAAGTTGAGTTAAATTTTCCAGTGGGATACAGTATTCTGACATCAATGAATGGCAGCGGAACAGCAGGCTCTGCTGTCTGTCTGTTCCCTTCTTACCGGAGAGCACTTCAAACTTGATGTTGCCTGAGTCGAAGAGACTTTCTGTGAGCCAGAGTCCTCTGCTAAAGAAATGCACCACAGAGAGGCAGAGGAAGCAGGATGCAGCTGATGGTGCTGCAGCCCGCGGTTGGACAGCAGCTAGCCTGGCTGCTGAGCGGCCTGCCTGGCCAGCAGCAACATCATCACCTTTAGCCAAGTTTGATGAGGACTGAGCTGCTGGGAACCAACAGGCAGAGCTGACTGGCAGTATTTGCGCAGCAGTTGCCCACAGTTGCCAACTAAAGCTGCAGTAAATTACTTCACTGCTGTGGGTTTCAACATGGCCTGTTATTTTTCTTTGGACCATGTTGCTGACACCAGCACAGAGAAGGAAAGTGCCGACATGTGTGACAACAGGAGGTTCGAAACTTTCCTCAAAGATAAACTGTGCAAAGTGGAACCAGAGGCAACCTTTGTGTAGAAAACTTTGTGTTCAGACTAGGGATGTCACAATACCAAAAATCTAGTAGTCGATACCAATACCAGTGAATTGCCATGATTCTTGATACCCAGTTCAATACCACGGTGATCAGAGTCAGCGCTCTGCTCATATTGACCACAATCTTTCTTTTAAAATGTCCGGTGTAATCGGTAACACCGGTGTTGTCACAAGTTTATTAACCGGTGGTAATTTTTCCTCACCATCACATCCCTACCAATGACCAATACAGGCATCGTACGGTACCTTCGGTAGAGTAGAAAAAGAGTACCGTCACGTTTTTAGAATTTGGGCATCAACTTGGTACTGAAGTATCGGTTCTCATGACATCCCTAGTTCAGACCATGTTTTCATGGCACAATAGCCAGCAACAGTTAGCATCCTATCATGCTAAGCTAAGGTGGTGAACATGTAAGCATTATACCTGCTAAACATCAGCATGTCAACATGCTGACATTACATAAAGGCTCACTATGCCGCTAGCATGGCTGTGTACTCTTACTGACCTCTAAGACCTCGTAGTCTTGTTTGGACAGAATGACTATAGTTGTAAAATTTCCCAATGACTATGCAGTTCTTGATGAATATGGTGCATTTAAAAATAAAAGGTATTTACCAGAGGGCTACCTTCGGTTCTGAAAAGTGAAGCCAACACAGAAGTGTCTTAAACTTGCATTCTTTCTAATAGCCAGCAGGGGGCGACTCCTCTGGTTGCAAAAAGAAGTCTGATTGTATAGAAGTCTTTGAGAAAATGACCCTACTTCTCTCTTGATTTATTACCTCAGTAAACATTGTACACGTGTATTTATGGTCTCAATCGCTAGTTTCAAGTCTTCTTCAATACAGCATGATGTTCATTTAGTAAATTATGGTCCCATTTAGAGTAAAATAGGCCATAAAGCAGGGGATGCTTTAGGAATGGCTACCTTGTGATTGACATGGTCTGGGAGTTGTCTGTGTGTTTTTGTCTTAAAACTTTAACATTTAATTAAAATCCTTGAAAATGTCTTATTCAGTGTACTTAGCTCCACCCTCTCATGTCACTTCTGGTTGCAAAAAAACAACATGGTGACCACCAAAAACCAAGATGGCGATAGTAAAAATGCTGAACTCGAGGCATCAATATGGCAGTCCACAAACCAATGGGTGACGTCAGGGTGACTACTTCCACTTCATACAGTCTATGGTATTTACAATAGTGTACTGTATGTTTAGGAAGTTCTTTTGTTCAAGATCCAGTATATGTTTAGGTAAAGCACCCAACTGTCTCAGATTTTACTATTTTAACAGCAAATACAAATGACTTTGCCACATTTCTTTTGTTGTTGTTCAAGCACCTTAAATTACCTATTATTTCATTATAGTCTTCTCTTAATTGCAATGGGAGAAGTAGCCCGACGTTGTGTCACAAAAAATACCAGAGGAGGTCACAGTGAATCAACAAAATGTGTGACTTTGACATGGGAGATCTCTGTTCATCTCCAGTTCCTGACCGTAATCCAGTAGTTGGCAAGTGATCTAGTTGTTTAGGTATGTGGACCGTATATGGATTTTCGGCAGACTAGTCATATGCAGATGGGAATACTTTTTCACTCTCCCCATTAACATTAAACACAATGCAGCCATTGTACAACCGGCTGCTCATTTCACCTCCCTGGCGGGCCCCAGAGACCTGCTTTAATCTCCGGCTCTTTGATATAATCGCAGCGCAGTCCTCCATCATGAAGGTACGAGCAGTGCGGACATGTTAGAGAGAGCTGGAGATAAACTTAAGCTTCCTGTTTGGCCTTGTGTCGGATGAACTTGAACTTTCAAACGCCGAGTCCTTGAAACTTCAGATGTTTCTTGGGGGGAGTGCTGTGATCGATACCACACTTTAACTTCCCTGAAGCCTCTTAACTGCTGGATTTCACAGATGTTTTCTGATTATCCTGAGACCCTGAAAACTCTCTCTCTCTTGCTCACTCACTTTTTCCCCTCCTCCTCTCTTTAAAGGTGTCCATATTCAGTTCATCAACTCGTATAGTTGTATAGTCTTAGAGGCTTGGTTCACCCAAATTAGCCAAAAAAAACCCCCAAATCCTTTATTTTCCAAGTAGATGTTTTATTTTCCTAGGTTTTGAGATACCTGCCTCTGCAATTTTTACCACCCCAATAGTGAGAGATTTTTTTTGTGGTTGTCACATTTTTTGAAAAATAACATTTTTTAAAAATTCAACAGCATCTCTTTCCACAAACAGTGTCCTTGTTACTTTGGATAACCTACAGAACACATTTCTTTTGTAAAAAGTTTGCAACAAGATGAGTCGTAAGTGAGATTTCTTTTTCCCTTAATATCAATAAAATATATATTAAGGGAAAAAAATATATTGGCTTTAAGTTCTGGTATATTCTGCCATATTGTCACGTTAGGCTCCAGTGCTATTACATAACATGCTGGAGCTCTCTTATCAAGCCAATTTCTTTTTGTTGACAAATCATGAGAAATCATTTGGCAGTACTCATTTTTGGGAGATTTTCATATGGACTCTGGCTGACAGCACATTCACAGTGCCCAAGAAAAGACATCACATGCACTATGTAGCACATTCAGGAACACTGTGAAGAGTTATTATTCCATTTTATGTAATTTTGTGACACAGCAGGCTATCATTTTACTGACAAAAGATTGTATACTGTATATAGTAAATTGCAAATGATATTTTTATTTGAATCTTAAACTGACAGCTCTGATCCTGATACCTATAATCACAAAAACGATACCGCTTTTAAATAGGGCTGTGTATTGGCAAGAATCTGGCGATACGAATCATGATTTATGGGTTACGATTCAATATATTCGGATACTGTAAGTAAGTAAAAAATGTTAAATTTTTATGCAATCAGAACAGTGGGATTTGCATTTATCACAGTCCCTGTAACATTGAACATCATAGCACTACTTTGAGAGAGCACATACACTGAGAGGGTGCATATCTTTGCAATGAAATAAAGTATTGACTGAGTTAATCTTTGCATGTAAATTATTCATTCAAAATTGAGTGTTTTTGAGAATCGATACAGTATCACATATTGTGATATTCAATATTTTCCTACACCCCTACTTTTAAATGCATTATGTGATATCATGATTGCCTTTGCTATTTAGCAACCTAAATGGTTCTATGTATTAGTCTAGTTATACTTTGCTCATCCATCTACCTTGCCACGATTCTTTGGTTTCAGATTTATACACATACTGTATGGTACTTATGTCAAGTCCTTAGCTTTTCAATCCTGTATTGTGCTGTCTAGAAATGTTTGAGCAACAATTACCTGGCCAGAAGTGCACCCACTGAATCAAACTTTATTGATATTACTGTAGTTTGCTTGGAATTACTACAGTACAATTGTATGAAGTGACAATTTTGGCAATGTTGGTTAGATACTCGGAATGGGATATTCTGTTCCTCTACCTCTAATATTAAATCACCACAAAAAGAAAGAAAAATAATAAAAACAAGGCTGAGTTAAATGGTTTGTGTGCTCGAAACCCATTCAGCATCACGGAGCGTAGCCATGACACTGAAAAACATTTTGCGAGACAGTTCCTGAGGGTTTGGTGGGTTTCTGTGTGTGGAATAAAACCACCCGCTGTGAATCCTTCAGTCATCTCTTCACCTGACGAGCTTTTTCATCACATCACATCACATCAATGTTCTGCGATTCCACCAACCTTGTCCGTATGCTGACTTTCTCTCGCAGCATGAGGTCTGTTTTGGTCAAACCAAGACTAGCCCCGCAGCACGTGCCTGAACACAAAACAGCCATATACACAGCCAGCGGCAGTTATGCAATGGCTAGACACTATTTGGAAGATGAATGCTGTCTCTTCTCATTGTGCGTTGAAACTAAGTAGCCTTCAGACCAGGGAGTAATTTAGCTACACTGCAGTAACAAAAAGAGATGTTTTCTTTTGATAAAGGCAGACCAAACCTCAAAACAGGAAGATTTCCCTTTCAGACCTTTTCTTTGATGTAACTCCAACTCTGCATGTCCTCATGTATATGGTAATGGGGTCATGTTATCCGGTCTTCATGTGATACTGAACCATCTGTCTGCTCGATGCGTCACCTAGTGCGATGTTCACACCTGTGCATTTTTCTTCCCTGATGTTGTCTGTATTATTAAGTTGTATTTTGGCAGATCTGTTTGCTAAGAATTCTGCTCTACTGATAATTACGTAAATACTGAAACCAGAAATTAAACAATGTTCATTAATTTATAGCGTAAATAGCCCACACCCAGGGCATTCTGTCCAGAACATTAAAAATACTAGGTTATCTTTCATATGCATCATATAGCGACAACTAGCGGCGAGGTTGCAGATTTGACCTCTCCCGTGTGCCAACTACGTAGGAGAACTACGATGGCCAAATCAAAAACGGGAATGGCCCTATCTACAGCCAGGTGTTGTAAGAGTGTGTGTGTGTGTGTGTACGTGGGAAGTGAGTGGTGAAGCAAGAGAGAGAGAGCAGCGGCGGCGAATGTGTGATGAGCGAAAAGGTGAGCTAGTTTAGCGCTGAAAATATCAAGTGAATGTACAGTGGAAGTTGCAGTTTGTGCTGAAATAAATGCTGCAGCTCCTCAAGACCAACAGAGGTTTTTCGTCTTGTTTCCTGGCGGCTAAGTGGAGGGATGGCAGGGGTTAACTCCAGAGCAAGTAACGTTATCAACTCTGGCCCGAGCAGGATAAGTTAGGTTTGTCCGTTCTGGGCTACTGTAGAATCATGGCGGCTGGCTGTAGAAACAGCTCATTCTAAGGTAACGGAAACACAACGATTCTTATTTTCAAGTGATTATACACTAAAGAAAACATACTTGAGATCCCTCTAATTGTTACACACTGTTCCTTTAAATGTGGCATAACAATTGAGCTCAAGATTTGTCATTTTAAAAATGTGTTCTTTGGTCATTTCCATTTGTCATGGAGTTCCTGAGTTTTTATGCAGACATGTTTGGAGAGATATTCCAGAGGACCGTGGTCCAAAACAAATGACTGTCCGTGCCAAAAAACAAGTCTCTTTTTCCCATCCCACACATAACAGATAACATTTGTCTGTGATTTTATGTATGAGCAGTTACATTTTGAGGCATAATTAGCAAATGTGCAAGCAATTTAGCCCAGCTGCACAAACGCACACATGGATGCACAACTCTGCTAACACTGGGACAGCGTGTTCAGCATAAACTGGTATTCAGATGAATGTGGGATCAGTAAGATAAATATTAACACAAGCAGCACATACTGATGCACACACAAAACTAGAAGATGAATGACTTTGATAAGCTAGGTTCAGTGTGGCCATTCACACAGCATAAAGGGCAGAAACGTACCTTTGCCCCATCTACTGAACACAACTATTGATTGTAGTTTAATATGCAAATTGTCTGTGTGCAGAGGGCTAAATAGATCATTTATTTGCATATTAAGATGTAGAATTGTGCAAATATGTATGTGTTTTGTAAAATATTTGAGATTCACTTGGACTGAAAGCCCCTGTTTAATGAGTGATGAAGCATACATATCTTATATTGTGGCCATTCATTTCAATCAGTGCTTCCATTGAGGATGAACTCTGCATTTTTTCCCTCCGCCTAACTGACCATGATTTAGTCGTTCTTTATCATTATGGTTACGGTCGGTCAGCCTGTTTGCCTGAAAGGTTATATTGTACGGCAGTTGCTTAATTTGTTCTCAGTTGAGCGTGAGGATTGTGTTTTTTGCGGTCAGTGTGTTGTATTTGCCTTAAACCCTCGCAAGTATAATAGTAAAGTGATGTGACACTACATCGAATGGCTTTTTCCAGGAATACAAATTGCATATAAATGTATAAAAACTTCAATAAAGGGAATAGCAGCAACTTCCCAAAAGCAGGTGCAATTATATAAGTAAACTACTTTTATTATATTTTGTTTGCAATAACATTTGGGGTTTTTTTTGTGTTTATGTAAGTTATTTATTTATTTTTTTAATGCTCCTACTGTGGAATCTGTTTATTACTGATTTCATCATGTTGCATTAGACATCTTGGAGCTGGTTGCTTAACACTGCTAACATGGTAATCGTTGGAAAGTGATTCATAAGCGTCATATTTGGTAATGCTTGTTGTTTACACTGTAAACAATCTGTGACAGTGCCCTCTAAAGAGAGGCGACAGAAGCAGAGAGGGAGACCTGAGGGAGGGAGCTAAAGGAAGAGCTGCTTTGCAAAACTGGTTTCAAAGCAGCAGCCAACCAACAGCTGAATCATATTTACTGAAATATTTAACAACCACTTCCTACACACTGTCCTCCAATGACTTTTTATGGCTCTAGAGCTCTTTTAAAGAGTAATAGTTAATAGTTTAATTTTTAAAAAAAGTACTAGTAGTACTACTTCTACCATTACCAATACCAACATTCCCGGTTAGAGAAGGTGAAAAATAAAGCTAGATGGCGCTAAATCCACCCCTGAAAAACACACCCAGGTTGGGCTCTCTCGTGGTCAGAAACATCGGTGAAATACACATAGGCGTATTAGTCGCTTGCTTTGACATAACCACTGTCGTTATGAAGTAGAGCATGGATTTAATTAGCAGATGTGTTTTGCTGGCATTAACGTTATTAGCGTTATAAGTTAGTATCAAGTCTTACAGCGGAGAAATACAGTTTTACTCACAGGGGAAAAACACACCCAAGTCGCCGGCTATACTTAGTGGAGGTAATTTCCAAATAGGCGTATTAGTTGCTTGCTTTGACATAACCACTGTCGTTATAAAGTAGATTTAATTAGCAGAGGCATTTTGCTGATGTTATTAGTGTTATAAGTTATCATCAAGTCTTACAGCGGGGGGAAATACACTCCTAAGTCGTGGATTACTCACAGTCACACCTGTGAAATACACATCATCAAAGTTTATTAATATTGAGCATGTTGCGTGTCCAAATTGCACCAAATTTGACAAAGTGCTCCCCCCAGCAGTACACCCGCGAAGTATGAAGTAGATCGGTTCAGTGTTGGGATCTCCCCAACGCTCTATCGTTGACTCGCCCCCTCCCCTCAGTTGTCAGGCAGTGTGCGTTTATGTGTTTTGAGGGAGTGGCGGAAAGGCGGATGTAGGCAGGTGTGTCATTGTACTGCAATTCAAAAGCTCTTAAGCAGTGCTTAGTTTCGGTGTTTGGGTGTATAAAGTCTCTGGCACAGGTCACCTTGCTTTGTATCCTGTCCCTTACCAATAGTAACAAACACAACAAAAACGTAAGCATAGAGGTGGCAGATCAGAAACAAAGAAGGTATATTAAATCTCTGAACATTTAATTACATTTGTAATTCAATGTTTTATGGTACTTAAAATGCAGGACAAATTGGTCTTTGTAATACAAGTGTACTGTCTCAAAGAGAATCTGCAGCATTAAAGCTGGGGTAGACAGGGGTTGT
>CAKAOI010047068.1:4755-25795 GCA_916701655.1 Sebastiscus albofasciatus
GCTCGCGCTTGTGCTCGCTCTACATAGACATGAACGAGCATTGCTCAAAACAGTGAGGAGACACACGTCAGCTAAAAGCACAATATCACTCTATATTTCAGCTGCTTGGCAGTAATGTTAGCTGACCAGACGAAGGTCTCTCCGCGAATCAATGCTGATCCTAGTGTTGGCTTTTCCTGCTTCAGCCTCCCGACCACAGCCGGAGGGAACGGGGGAGACGACGGAGTTTCGGTCGGAGACGATAACGTTTCTCTCTAAGGAGCCCCGTCACCTCACAATACACGGGAAACCTCTGTTGGTCTGGAGGAGCTGCAGCAGTTATTTCTGCACAAACGTCCACTGTACATTCACTAGATATTCTCGGGGCTACTAACTCTTCTGCAGTGTGGAGTGAGCAGCATGCACGTGAGAGGTGGAGCGAAAGAGCGCTGTGTGAGTGAAGGCAATCAGGCAGAGAAGCAAAGTACAGCAGAGACTCCGGTCCTGGAGACCAAAGCTACGGTCTCCCCCGCGTCCTCCGACCGCAGCCAACACTGTTTAACAGACGAGCTTCACTAGATACAACCAAGAGGTTTTGGTGCTTCAGTGTAGTTTGTGTTGGAGTCTGAGTCTGAACAGCGGAGACACACAGGAGCGCTCATGAGACACCGACCCGCAATGATTTATACGTGGAAGAAGTTACAAACAGTCCCTTTAAGTACAAATATCTAAAAAAAATCATTTAAATATTTAAAATTGACTTAAGTTGGCTGCAGTACTTGGGAAGGCTACTTAATTGCCTACTGGATTTCTCCAGGCATTAACAATAAAGCAATATATATACAGTATACAGGTGGTGTGTGTTTTTAGAAACATCTTGTAGTGCATGGTTTAGCTGTAAAAAGAGAAAGTTTGTGCCCCCTCTGCAGCCATGTTGAGATCTGTCGAGGAAATACCAAGCACCGCCCACCAGCCGGAGGACAGCCAATAGGAATGCTCTCTCAATTGAACGACCTGTGATTGGTCAAAGTCTCCCGTCACCGGCTAGATGCCATGAGGGAGGAGCAGAAGTCTAGTTTTCTCTCAGAACACTTGAATTACAATATGCTGAAAGGTTA
Source organism: Sebastiscus albofasciatus (assembly GCA_916701655.1). Lineage (NCBI taxonomy): Eukaryota > Metazoa > Chordata > Actinopteri > Perciformes > Sebastidae > Sebastiscus > Sebastiscus albofasciatus. The sequence continues at coordinate 5,853 of CAKAOI010047068.1, forward strand.
TTATGGAATTTTTACCCAATGATGCCAAAAATATACTGCCTACTGCAGGTTTAACTGAGTCATCTTAACGTTTCAACATTTAAACATGCAGACAAATTTGTTAGGGCAATGTTATCTTCAATTTTCATTATGCAGTTTGATGCATCTCTACCAATGCTACTTTGGTTTTAGTGGGAATTGTTTAACTAACACCAACAAAACATGAGTGCAATTTACAATAGTTTTTATATATTACAATATGCTGAAAGGTTATTATGGATTTTTTTGCCAAATGTTTTAAACTTAAATGTGTATCTTGTGCAAAGTGACGCAGGTGTGCACGCGACTCCCGCCAGAGGGAGCACGTGTCATCTGATGATGGAGGTGAGAGGAGAGAGAGAGAGAGAGAGAGAGAGAGACTCCGGCTGCTGCCTCTGAGCTGCTCTGCTCCTGCTGAGGAGAAGAGGAGGAAACATGAGCTCCAGGAAAGGTGCGTATCCTTCAGCCTCTAACTCAGCCTCTATAACTCTAAATGCTCCAACACTCCTGGTTCTATTTAACATTAAAGTAATATATCTCACCCTACCTGGTGCACGCTAACCAACGTTAAATGACCCATTAACCAGAGACCTTAATGATGTTTGTTCTCTCTCTCCTCTTCCTCCTTCCATGCACCCTTCCTCGGACTCATGCCCGGTGGATAAACCTCTCCACCCGGCTGCAGTGATGGCCATCCAGGCCAGGAAGAGGAGGCCGAAGGGGAAGAAAGACAGAGCCGGTCAGCACCGGAGGTAAGAAGCAGGGCGGTGACTGCTCGACGTGGAGAGAGAGGAGTGTTTGTTAGGTTTGGTTTGGTTTGGTGTGGTCTGGTGTGTTGGCAGCAGCTCCAGTCTCTCCGTGTGACCGTCTGCCGGTGTGCGTCGGCGGTGTGCACATATGGCACATAAAGGCGTGTATTTACAGCATGCATACGGGCTGTACTCTGGAGAGTGGGAAGTTACCATTGAGGACCCAGAGTCTGCACGATGAGGAGCACACTTGGCTTTTGCACCTCCACTATTGATCACCTCTTGATTGATTAATAACCTTTTAATTGATTATTTTGACACAATCTTGCAGAAGGAGGTGTGACAGCTCATTTCCTTTCCTCCTTTTTTTGCAGCAGTGATACAGAGTAACACACCTCCCTCTTATAGTCTAGCCTATTTGGGAATCTCTCACATGCTGTTTGATTATGTAACTTTTTTCTTGAATTGGTAACAGCATTGTTTCCTGGTGTGTGTGGTTTTGCAGGAGGAGATGAGATGCATGGGGTGTTTTCAGTGTGGTGGTTGCAGCTGAATATGGAGAGTGTGAGCAGCAGCGCAGTGGCTCTGTAAAGTGCATGTGAATTGGAGTGGGGGGGCTTTTACTTCATGGCATGATGCTATTGGAGCGACGTCACTAGAAGGATGAAGTATATAGGCATCAATTAGGTGATACCAACGGTGTGGCCACCCCAGGGTGCCTGCATGCTCGGTGTCTGTCTGCTGCTGCTGGAATGTGCAAACACCTGCACACTGAATTACATCTACATTCTATACTGTATTTTTGACTGTGCAATATCATCATTACTACTCAGGTGTAATTCATACTGTGCAATATTTTCAGGTGGAATTTCATTTCATTCTCGCTGTGCAATATCATTTTTCCACTTGTGCAATTTTTTTTAATAGTCTGTTTATTGTCAATACTGTATATACTGCTCCTATTTTTATACTTCCTTCTATTTAAATGGTTCATATTTTGTTACACTTTGTTTAGCTCTTTTTTTTATACTGTGTTAGCTGATGCTTCTTGTTTTTTGCACTATCCCCTTTGCTGCTGTACACTGCACATTTCCCCACTGCGGGACTAATAAAGGAATATCTTATCTTATCTTATCGAACAGATGTGTGCAAAAAAAATAAAATAAATTAAAATTAGGGCTGTCAGTCAGTTGAAATATTTAATTGCATGATTGTCTATAGTTAATTGCGCTGTTCAAAATGTACCTGAAAGGGAGATTTGTCAATTATTTAACACTCTTATCAACATGGGAGTGGGCGAATATGCTGCTTTATGCAAATATATATGTATATATTTATTATTGGAAATCAATTAACAACACAAAACAATGACATATGACAAGGACATATTGTCCAGAAACCCTCACAGGTACTGCATTTAGCATAAAACAATATGCTCCAATCATAACATGGCAAACTGCAGCCCAACAGGCAACAACAGCTGGCAGTGTGCTGACTTGATTATGACTGTATCCGAAACCTCATACTATACTAGTAGTACAACCTCTCATACTATACTAGTAGTACAACCTCATACTATACTAGTAGTACAACCTCATACTATACTAGTAGTACAACCTCTCATACTATACTAGTAGTACAACCTCATACTATACTAGTAGTACGTATTGATTTGGCCAAAATATATCATGTAGTATGCGAACAAAAGCAAAACCTACAGTATGCCAAAAATATGCGGATGTCGAACTGATTCAGTAAAAATCTCCATTATGCATCGGCCCAGTCTACCTCGCCTACTGTATCCCACAATGCAAAGCGCTGGAGCGGTCACTTTCGGTCATTTTTGTAATGTAAAGTAGTGGAGGTTTGCTATTGTCCGTGCTGTTTACTTCCGCTTTCCAAAACCGGAAACCCGCGAAACCCGGCCTAGCGCACTACAAAATAAATCGATTTACGCTCCATACTACATACTACTGACGAATGTCATTCACATATCTGGAGGTCAGAGGTCAAGGGACCCCTTTTGAAAATGACCATGCCAGTTTTTCCTCGCCAAAATTTAGCGTAAGTTTGGAGCATTATTTAACCTCCTTCATGACAAGCTGGTATGACCTGGTTGGTACCGATGGATTCATCAGGTTTTCTAGTTTCATATGATTCCAGTATCTTCACCCTAACTGAACCTGCTATAACCTTAAATTTCAAGTTGCGTTAAAGAAATTAGTGACGTTCATAAATCATAGGTTATTCTGATATTCCGTCTTAAAACATGAAAACATTTTGTCAGCGGTGAAATAATTCCATGTGCTGGATTTTATTTATTGTTTTTTTATTTTTATCTATTTCTGGATTCCCCCCCTGAAGCAGCCATCTTGTAAATAAAAAATGAACCTAGTGTTAGCTCTGAGATTGGTAACATGTTGCGGATGTGGCCTTTTGCCCACCCAGTGTACGCCGGGATGGATATATATATATATATACATATATATATATATATATATATATATATATGTAGGGCTTAACTCTGATACGGATTAAGCAGGCAGAGAAAATGAGGAACAAAATGACTCTTGATTTGAGATTATTCTTAAAGATATTCACAATGAAATAGGGCTGATCCTTTATCTTTAGCAATAGATTAATCATTTGGTCTAAATATACAATTTAGCTACAAGGAAAGCTTCACATTCTCACATTTGAGAAGCTGAAACCATGTTTTTTTTTTGCTTGTTGAATGATTTAAAAAATGAATCGATCAAAATAGTTGCAGCTTAATTTGCAGTCGATCGACTATTTGTCTCGGCTGCACAATGAAGCAAATGACATAAGCTCATCATCCAGCGGACGCTTATCCAGGTCTGGGTCACTGTGGCGTCAGGGCAAGCAGACACACCCACTAACCCACTAACTCTCAAGCAAACACACACACAATCTCTCTCTCACTCTTTCTCTGACAGTTGGCATCTCTTTTAACACACTCTCTCTTTCAAAGACATCAGAGATCATCGGTAAGGATTGTTGTGGTCTGTTTTGATCCAGAGAGTCATGCTTGGCCTCTGCTGAAGGGCTTCACACTGCTGAGGCGAGCTTTGTGTGAATGTGTACTCAGGTTCAGTCGATGCATTGTCACTTGACTTTGATGTATCTCTGATTTAAGCTGATACAACTTCCAACGTTTGAACTCATTCATGCAGACACATGAACGCATCATGCATGGACACATAAACGACTACTTCCTGTAACGGTATTTTTCAACGTGGAAACTATTTTCCCATGTTTTTGTGTTGGAAGTGACTAAAACTAAACTTTTTGAAATTGGTCCAGTATTGAGGGAGAGCAGGCTGGTCTGATAAACACTGTTCGTAGCTATACCTATGAAAAGTAATGCACTGTAATTCATATATATATCCTATGAAATCATTTTGTGTGTAGTTGTTTATATATTTATATATATCCTTTATTTAACTAGGTAAAAACTCATTGAGATTAAAATCTCTTTTCCAAGAGTGACCTAAGGCCTTACAAAGCACCTTAAAGGGACTGTTTATAACTTCTGACATGTATAAATCATTGTGGGTCGGTGTCTCATGCGCGCTTGCGTGTGTCTACGCTGTTCAGACTCAGACTCCAACACAAACTACACAGAAGCACCAAAACCTCTTGGTTGTATCTAGTGAAGCCCATCTGTTAAACAGTGTTGGCCGGTCGGTCGGAGGGCGCGGGGGAGACCGTAGCTTTGGTCTCCAGGACCGGAGTCTCTGCTGTACTCTGCTCCTCTGCCTGCCTGCTGTCACTCACACACCGCGCTTGTTCTTGCTGTTTCGCTCCACTCTCACGTGCATGCTGCTCACTCCACACTGCAGAAGAGTTAGTTTAGCTCTGAGAATATCGAGTGAATGTACAGTGGACGTTTGTGCAGAAATAACTGCTGCAGCTCCTCCAGACCAACAGAGGTTTCCCGTGTCTTGTGAAGTGACGGGGCTCCGCAGAGAGAAACGTTATCGTCTCCGAACAAAACCCGGTGTCTCCCCCGTTCCCTCCGGCCGCGGTCGGGAGGCTGAAAAGCCAACTCTAGGATCAGCATTGATTCATGGAGAGACCTTCGTCTGGTCAGCTAACATTACTGCCAAGCAGCTGAAATATAGAGTGATATTGTGCTTTTAGCTGACGTGTGTCTATGTAGAGCGAGCACAAAGCGAGCAACAAGACGCTGACTTTCGTTGACTTAACGGACACAGGTGTCGCTGTTAACAAGACATTTCTGATTCTTACATAGAGTTTCTTTAACCAAAGGAAGTTGTTTCCTGTGAAGATGGAAGTTTATTTCTGTATGCATGTATTGAGCGTAAATTGACGTGTTGCTGGATATTCGTAGGAAAACAACCAAAAAAGGAGGAATAACTTTTTTGTAAGATATCATACGAACCGTTGTATGAGAATACGTTGATCAGGGTTCTGCTGACATTTTTCTTTATCGTTTAATTGTTTTGCAAAACCTGGAACCACAAGCTGTAAATCTAACAAAAGACCCCACAATTACTATCAGATGAGAGACCATGTAGACAGTTTATTTGCAGATGCACTGAAGTGATGACACATCGGCAGTTGTTTATTTACTGAATCTGTTACGAGGAGACGATGGATCTCTATTTTTTGTCACACTCAGTATCTCAGACATCATCGATCAAATACTGACAGGATGGATGTTGTTTTGGGAGTTTTTCAGTTTCACTTTTTCAGAGATTAGAAAATAATGTGACATGTTTGTTCCTGATTCAGTGTATTTCCACCGATGAAGAGCTAACTGCATCAAGCAGTGGATCAGTCACGTGTGGGAGAGCAACTACATGGATTGCCGAGCAGAGCGAGTTTGTAAGCAAAGCAAGAAACCGATCTATTGGCCTTGCAGCTACAAGTCTGGTCTCCAAAGCTTCTTTTTTTTTTCCAGCTTTTATAACTTCTGTTCAATGTGCTGACCGAACACCAACGGCAGCAAAATTCAAAGACACCAGTTGTGATTTGTAAGCGCAGTTGTACTTTTGTATTATTTTGTTGGATTTGTCTACTAAAATAACCCAGTATTGACTGTGTGTGTGTGTGTGTGTGCAGGTTTCTATGTGCAGGGTCTGTAGGTGGAGTAGTAGGAGACGCTTTGAACTTATTTGTGGCACAAAAGAAAAGTTCACTTTGATACACCATCTCTCTCTTCACCGTCCAACTTTTGCTCTTGTTGTCCTTTCAAGTTTAGGCACATCGAAACCTGATCGTATCTCTTTATTTCATCAACAGATTTGTCATTCTTTCGGTCTGTCATGCTGATCTGGCTGTTGGTATTGTATAATATGTGTGTGTGTGTATAAGACAGATACTTGAGGCATTGAAAGCTTATACTGGTATTGAGCGACTGGAGTTGTTGTGTACGGTCCAACAGGTTGTGGAACTAATGCTGAATATTTAGCATTGTGTAATGAGGGTTCCCATTCTTGCAGCATCTCTTATTAGTAGTAGTAAATACTTTTTTTTATAGGGCTGCAACTACTGATTATTTTCATTATTGATTAATCTGCTGATTATTTTCTCAACTGATCATTTTTGTCTATAAAATTATGAAAAATGTCCTAAAGCCCGAGGTGACATCTTCAAATTGCTTGTTTTTTTTTTTCTGAGCGACACTTCGAAATCTAAAGATATTCAGTTAAAGGTGCTCTATGTGATATTAAGAGCATTAATATAGCAGCAAACAACTATTTGCTATGTACAGATATAGAGGACTAATGTCTACCTGAGCAGAGAATGAAGTTGCTCTCCCGCTGTGTGTGTGTGTTGTAATCAGAGCTTCTCTGTGCTTTGTTGACGTAGCCGGGCCGGCCCTGCATGTTTTTAGTGCAAGGTTTAGTTAGTTACAACTCTGGACTAATGCAAGATGGAAAGCAATGGATTGACATGGACGTTTGATCAAATATTGAATTTTAAATGTTGATTAGCTGGACATACTGGGCAATATGGGTGCACATCTGTAAGTAAATAATAACCATAGAGTATTCAGCCCAGCCATAGCCTAGTATAAATATTATTTTATATTTTAAAAAATGTATAAAAGGAAATCTGGGGAGCCACACAGCTGTAGGTTTTTATTTAATTTTATCTTATAAAGCTGCAGCCATATAGCCTATGGGCTTATGGTCACATTGTAGCCAAAGCTAATTGTATTATATTGTGAGGACTGAGCTAATTACTAGGAAGCAGAGCTAATGCTCAGTGTTATATTTTAGTATTTTCTACAATTTGTTTTAATTTACATTATTGTTAATATTCACTTATCTTAAGCTTCTATAGAAAATATTCTATTCAATAAATATTGTTTTTTTAATACCTCATTCTGTTCTGTATAGTGTTACATAGGGGCACTTTGACTACAGTTGTCCTCTCCACTTTACTCATTCATTTGATAACATCTCTCACCCATATTTTCAATGCGTCCTACGCCCATATGTAAACTACAGTTTATCCTGTAAGTAGCCACATGATGATTAACCAAGTCATCTTAACGTTACAACATTTAAACATGAAGACCAATTTGTTAGGGCGATGTTATCTTCGATTCTCATTATGCAGTTTGATGTATCTCTTCCAATGCTACTTTAGTTTTAGTGGGAATTATTAAACTAACACCAACAAAACATGAGTGCTTTTGCAAGTTGCTGCAGGAGCTGCACGAAACAACAGTTCTCTCTTCTCTCTGACAGGATTTGTTTAGTGACGGGTCATAGCTTTTACACCTCCACAGTCATTTCTCTCACTTTATCATCTCTCCCTTTTATTGAGTTTGAGGCTGTCACATGAAATAAATGGACCATCATGCCCTTTGTTGTTCACGTTGCCATAGAAACGCTGGCTGTGTGTGACTCTGGTAGACCAGCAGGATAATAACAGAGCAACTCCGAGTCACCATGATGCCTGTAGTGTTGTGATGAGGCATGGTGAGTAGAGTTGGCACCAAAATAATAAAAATAAAAAGTTTTCTGTACTCGTGTCTTTTAAAATGGCGGCTAATGGTACAGATACATAAGACTGAAGGAGGTTACTGCAAGTGAGTACTGAGTTTCATTGACCTTTGACCTGTCATAGGTTACCCATCAGTGCAAACGCATCCTCTGGTGCAAGTTGACCCAACCCTTGATTGAAGATCAAACGTTTGTCTGGTTGCTATTAGGGATGCACCGATACCACTTTTTTCAGACTGCGTACAAGTACAAGTACAAGTACAAGTACAAGTACAAGTACAAGTACTTACATTTGGGTACTTGCCGATGGCGAGTACCGATACGAGTACTTCTCTATGCCAAAAGACTCTCGTTAACAGCCAGCAACACATGGCAGGCTGGGGATTCCCGCATACGAGGCGGTGCGCCGCAATCGCTCTAGGACGGCTTGGAAAGGCTCGGGGCGAAGGTGCTTCGCCGGGCCGTGGACAAAGCTTCACCGGGGCGGACTGTCCTCAGTGCGCCCCAACCGCGTCGTGCCCCCAGGGCAGGGCTCGGCCCACGTGAGAGGCGCCAGGGGTCTGCGGCGATGTCTGCAACCCACCCGACCCGTCTTGAAAACACGGACCAAGGAGTCTAACGCACACGCGAGTCAGAGGGTGCAAGCAAAACCCTGTGGTGCAATGAAAGTTAGGGCCGGTGCGCTGGCTGAGGTGGGATCCCGGCCCTGCGGGGTCGGGCGCACCACCGACCAGTCTAGCCCGCACCATCGGGGAGGTGGAGCATGAACGCATTTGATAGGACCCAAAAGATGGTGACAAGAGGTTAACGTCAGGCTGCCGTAAAGTGGTATCGGTGCCGTTGTATCGGAGCCGTTTTGCGAGTACGAGTACATGAGCACAGTATCGGACGCGATACCAGATACTGGTATCTACATGTTTGAACACCAAACCACTCAGTGCAGAATAGACACTCAGCGCCTCGTCACACTGCTGCCGTTTGTAGCATTGCGTAAATACATGTTGCTGCCATTGCAAAGAATTAAAAAAAGACAATACGTGACCAGCGGTTGTGGCGGTTAGTTGCCATCCACTGCAGTTAGCTTGTCTGTATTTTTTTGCAATATTGCGGTGATTGCAACAGCCTCAGCTGAATACAGATTGTAGTCTGCTTTTCACATTAGACGATGACAACTCGGAGCAGGTTTCAAGTGGCCGAGGCTTTGATGTGAATTGCCTCCTAGATTAAATGAATCTGGATCAGCATACCCAAACATGCTGGGGTCGTGAGGGTGAAAGATATAAAAAGTGACACCAGTATAATAGCATCCATTAGTCATAACTTTGCCAGCCAGAGCACTGGTGAGTGAGTCTAAATGCTAATTTTCTTCTCGGGACATATATCTGTCAGCTGGCAGTGCCAGTCGTAGCACTATGGACCTTTCTGCATGAAATGAGCTGACTCTACCTGACTAATGTTCCCACACGTTGCACTGTAAACTGCATTGATTTTCGTCGAGGTTTTGCTCAGCCCCGTAGTCTTTGACTGAAGATGAGAGTAGGCAGCCGGCTAGAACACTGTGCAGAGGCGAGACAGGGTTTATTCAGGCAGCAAGCTGAAGCTGGAGTCTGTCGAGACTCAAATCACATGCCGAGGTTTTTACTTGTATGAATTTATGAAGCAGGTATGATGCATTCCACAGGAAAGATGACATTTTGGTTTGTCAGCGTACAGATGTCTACAAAATAATCATCACTTACACCAACAGTAATATACAGGCTCTGTATGGGCCCTTGTGTTCATACATTATCCATATTTTAAAGATAGTTTTATGCTTTTATCAGGTAGTGATAGTGGAGCGAGAAGGAAATGAGGGCGAGACAACAAAGGTCTGTGGTTTGGTTAATAGTCGGCATCTTAACCCCTAAAGCCGTCTACACATGATCAGCGGTGAAATTGCTCTGCGCTGGCTGTGCCATTGTTTTCCGATGGGGACAGTGGTGCCGCCTGACTAGGCGTGGCGGACCGCTCAAAATCTCCACAGAGTGCCGCGCTCAACTTTGAGCCCGGTTGCCGCTGACCTTTCAAAGCGCAACCAATGAGAACACGGCTGCAACTGTTGTTGTTGCCTAGAAACAGTGAATGGGGTTCATTGCGTTCTTTTCGGGGAGATATTTTACCTGCTGCCTCTGTAAGTCTCTGCGCCCAACGTCACAGTGAGTGAAGTGAATTTCTTATCATGTGAAGGCACCTCAAGCCCCCCAAGTCCATCTCCAATTTGTTCAAAAATTAAGTTTTCTGAATACCGTTATTGAAGTCGAACACGTGTTGCCAGCATGTAAGATATTAGAACTACAGTTCAAAATTTGGGGAAGTTATTGTCTTTCTTGCTAAAGGGCCTTTCACACAGAACCAATTTGAGCTGCACTCGCTGACAGCGCCACGCCCACGCTTTGCTCGACGCGGTGGCGCCACACAAGCTACTGGAAATAATGGCTTTCGGAGCACAGTGATGCCGTTGGTGCGTTCTGTCTGAAAGGCCCTTAAAGGAACAGTGTGTAACTTTTCCGGGGATATATTAGCAGAAATGGAATATAATAATCATAACCATATTTTCATTAGTGTACAATCACCTGAAACTAAGAATCGATGTGTTTTCATTAGCTTAGAATGAGCCCTTCATATCTACATGAGGTCCTCTTCACGGAGCCCGCCATGTCGCTCCGCCACAGTAGCCCAGAACGGACAAACCAAACCGTGAGGCGAACGGCGTTACCACGATTTTGCACTCGGCGGCTCACGTTACCGCAGTCTTGCAAAGGGAGGAGTGAGCGGAGGGGTACTCAGCTGGTTCCAATCTGCAACTTTACCACTAGATGCCACTAAATCCTGCATACTGTACCTTTTAAAGAGTTAGATGAGAAGATTGATACCACTCTCGTCATTACATTTAGTAATGTTCTTTTTGGTCATGTCAGTCTGCTGTTGAGATTAATGATCATTTATTGATTAGCAAGTATAGTAAGCAACAGGTTCCCCTGTTAATGAATTTAATTGATTCCCCTGGGATGTGGAGAGTCCAGCTCCTGCAGCTATGGATGAATCACCAGTGGGCAGATGTCCTAGTTTAAGGCCACGGTGGCTCGTATGTAATGTAATGGAAGAGCTCAGAGATTTGATCTTTGGCTAGTGGATTTGTACTGCTCAGCTAATAAAGCTTCTTTCATCAATACTGCAGCCTGGCTGGATGGAGCTGATGGTGGTGTGCTGAGAGCAGCGCATGTGAGCTGCATGCAGAGAGAGAGAGAGAGAGAGAGAGGCATGCTGAAAGCTATAGAGAGGTAGAGCAAAAGATAAAGAGTGAGAATAAGAGGGAGAAGGGCTGAGAGGGTGAAAAGGAGAGTTTGCATGTGTGAGCGTGAGTGTGGCCAGCCAATAGCAACAGGAAAGCCGGGAGATGGAGAAAGTGAGTAAGGAAAGTGGAAGAGAGGAATTAGAGGATGCCACAGGGCAGCTGAAGGCAGGAAACAAGAGGTGGTTAAAAACTGCTGCGTTGGACACACGGGGGGAAAGAACATAGGTCGCTGAATGTAGAAGCAGAGCGGAGAGCTCAACATGTCGGTTTGTTTGTGTATGTTAGAGTCTCAACCTTTTGAAATGTTTCATTACAAGTCAGACCTGCAGGACGACACCGGGCAGGGATCAGAGTCATGTTTGTGTTTCCATTATCACGGCCGTGGAGGAGGAGCCGTCCACACCCACCGTCGTCTGTCATGTCAGGATTGTGAGGTGTAACTAATTGTATGTCAGCCTGCAGCGCTAGACGTTGTTGTGACAGTTGAGCAGAATTAATCGCCATTTGATGCTGTGTTGGTAGCATCTTTTCTTTTTTTTTTTTTAACTGAAAACAGCTGCCTGCTGCTGCTGGAAATAGGGCTGAAGTGATGAGAGCAGTGAGCCTGAAACAGAACAGTGAAGTTGAGCTGGCTGTTATAACTAAACAGAATTAGCTAAAGATTGGCTAAAATGCTCCGTAGAGCTGCGAGAACGTCGGGTTGATAATTCTCTGTTGGTTCTTCACACTTCACAGTATACATTATCATTTAATCCATAAACTAGTCCAACTTTAATCAGAAGGAAAGCTATTTAATGCAGCATCATAATCACTGTATTTTGATGATGTGTATAAATTCTTAAAGGTCTCATATGATGCTCATTTTCAGGTGTATTTTGTGTTTCTACTAGAACATGTTTGCATGCTTTAACTAAAAAAAACAACTTTATTTTCCTCATACTGTCTGCCTGAATATACCTGTATTTACCCTCTGTCTGAAACGCTCCGTTTTAGCGTTGCTAGGCAACAGCTTGGGTCCATGTTTACTTCCTGACAGCTGATGTCATTCACATACCGCTTATAGTGATCACGTCTGTCCGGGTTGTATTGATGACTATAAGCGGATGATTATTATAACCGAACGTTTGTTGTTGTGCATCATTTCTCATGCAGATTATCATCTAATTGACATTTGTTTATTTTATTACATGAATACAAAGTAATGAAACGGACCGCTTCGCTATTTACTGGCACGCTTCTTCTTCTTCTGCCTTTTCCCTCACTGAGGGTGAGGCATTGCCGTTTTTGGCCGGCTTTGCAGTACGAGCCATGGATGTGTTAAGAGAACTGGATACAGTGTTGGAGGCGAGGCTCCCGTTCATTCCTATTAAAGTTGCTCAGTGGCGTATGAAGCCTAAACAGGTCGACTTCCGTCTGGAAAAGTACCTGGATCTTCACATGACTCGGTCGCGGTGTCCCAATGTCACGCCGTCGTCACGGCTTGCGCTCCAGCCTCGGTCTGGGTGTCACTCACATGAACGGAGGACGGGAAATAACTCTGCATTCAGTTATTAGTAGCAGCACAGGTATCCAGCTGTAAAGCAGACGGTCCGTAAGGCAAAGTATCAAGGGAGTAAAGTAAAAAACAAAACAAAAATTAAATTATTGTTAGCCTAACATAGTTTAAAAATGTCTTTTCCATTTGTTGTCATGTATGAAAAGACCCAAAATGAACACTGTAAACAGACTTCTTTATTACTCTAAGCAAATTATTTAAACATCATTTGTATAGAAGTGATTCTGTCAAAATTATCCATATTAGCGGTTTGCACAGCAACAGGAAATAAACTGGGACGCATTTAGAACGTGTACGTCTAAAACAGTGAAATATTGTTTATTTGTGACATCACAAAGTTATGGAAATCCTAACAGCTTGTTTCAAAGGCACAGTTTCTGAATACAGGCCGTGTATTTCTCCATGGATTTAGAGTATTTATACAGCACTTAATCCTGCTTTATAATAAAACAACAATATGGGACCTTTAACCTGTACGTCTAGCTGGATATAGGAGGAAATGTTTTCAATCTGTCCAAACTGGGAGAGTTTATTCCTGATTTTATTTTTCTATAATCCTGCCAGTCTTATAATAAATAACCCAAATAGGAATAGAAGTGACTCACACTGTCAGAGAGATTGGCTCTGCCCCCTCACAGATCATTCATTGTTATACATACTGAATTGTAATATGATATTAGCTGCTTCCTCTGTGGTGTCTGAGTGGGAATGATTTCCTCCCTGGTGGCCACAGTGCCAGTATTATTGCATGGCTGAATGGTTAATTCAATATACTGTAGAAGTAGGCCACTCCAGTAGGTGTTAAAGTAGGAACTCACCTTTTTCAACAGCCATTATTGGTGAGGTGCGCTGGTTCTGTGAGCCGCCAGGTTGCCTCTGAGAACAAGGCTGAAGTCGAGTGGTTGTTCTTTTGGAGCTGAAGCCATCGAGCCCACCAGCACTATAATCTGTTGTCATTACGTTATGAACTGCTCGTCTAGTGGCTTGTTTTAGGAACTCACAGGGTGGATTTTTCTGTTGGATATTGCCCCCCTCCACCCCCCCACTTTGTCAAAGTAGATGTTTGTCTGACTGAGGGGAGTTTGAGCTCTTTAAGGATTTTCCCAGAACGCCGGCCAGGAAAGCACAAGATCCGAGCAAATCTAGCGAGTCGATCAGACTGAATGAGCAGAGACGGAACAAGAGAGAATTAGAAAGGTTGAGAGAGTGTTTGTGTGTGTTTGTGTGGTCCAAATAGGATTTGTTCAACGAGGGGACGAGGGAGTCATGTAGTGCTGCTGAAGTGCGGTCCAGCTCTGCTGTTGCAGGCCAGTGGGTCATCACGGAGGGAGGAAGGGAAGACATTACTGGGGCATGTAATTCTTGTGAGGGCAGGAGCTCGTCACAGCAGGGGAGGCTGAACGCAGCACAGTCGCCCTCCACTGCCACCTTCTGGACAGCTGGGAAGGAGGACTTGTGCTCATGAAGTTGGATGTTCTGTCAAGGTTTTAACCTTTTTAAATATATTCTTTTTTTTTAGACATTTTATGCTCGCAGAACCACGGTGTAAACGAGCTTTAAAAGTGGCACTTCTCAACGTAAAACCCCTATCAAGCACATCATTTATTGGAAAATTACTTGTATTTCTTTTTTTCAAACATAGCATAACAAACATAACAAAACATACCACCGGTGCCATAATACAAAACATATATATCTTACATTTAACATTTAATATGTACATACATACAGTATATACACACATAAATATCACTTCCCACTCCCACACAGAGACAGGTCCAGCCTTCCTCCAACCCTGAGAGGTAAAGTTACGGAAAAAATGAAATAAAAATAATGTAATTAATTAGTTAAAATTAAAGGTAATAAGAACTACAATAATATAATTCATGGTAGTAAGATAGAAACCTTAAATAAAAATGTTATGCAGTTTCATTGAAATGCCCTCCACAGCCCCCTAAAGAACAGTTATTCTTTGAAGAACTATCTGCGCTCATATTTACACTTCACTGTACTCGTGACAGAATTGTACATGTGGGTTATTTTAACATACACATGATGATGTGTTGCAGCACTCTGAGGCTCTGGAAGTGTATAATCTTTTTAAATTCATTCCTAGAGTTCATTTAGTTCTTCAGTGTGACCACAGTCACACTAATGATCTTGTTTTGACTTCTCTCTGATATTATTACCAGGGCTGTATAGGAACTGTAAATAAAACTGATGAGTAAATATTTTTTCCTAGTTGAAATCACACCCTTGCATATTGCTCTCTCCGATCATTTTTGCATATTCTTGTCTGTGTCTGTGTCATTTTTTAAAAATAATCCAGCTCCTCCCATGGCTTCTTTACTGCCTGGTTAATAGCTTTTGCACAAAGTGAACTACCACCATTGATTTAAAGTAATTGCCCCTTTTAAAAAATCAGAAAACACAAACCCAAAGCCTCATGGAAAATGTAGATACAGTTTCAGTTAACTACAGAGAGCTTAGTTTTGATGATGAGTTACCAAGCTGCTGCTCATGTCATCAGTGTGCAACACATTTAAACATATCCCCCCCATTTACCCACCAATAATCACAGATAATATGATGAATGCAGACACAGGTACCACAGGGCAGAATCAATACTCATTCCTGTGGTATTGGATTGCCTGCGCCGGCTGTAATCACCGCTTCTCGTGTTTGCAATGTAGCCACAAGGTATTTGTTTGTCTCGGTATCTCGTCAGCACACAAACCCAGATCTCTGGAGAGTGTGTTTATGCTCTAAAAGTCTATATATGTGTGTGTGTGTGTCCTTCACAGTCCATGCATCCACTTTATTCTACCAAGGCTGCTGCTGCCATTGTAAACATTGACTAATTGGCTACGCTGAGCAGTCTGGTGTCCTCGTTTAGCCCTGCAGCGCAAAACCTGGCTGGAAATCTTTTGTTCGATTCTTGTTATAGACTAGTACATGATTCAGAGATGTGGAAACTTCACGTTGTTCAAATAAACCAAACTAAACAATCACAATCATAAGACAAAGGCTGTAACTGATGGGTTTCTGTATTATTATAATCTAAGGTGTTGTCTTCAAATGTCTTGTTTTTGTCTGACCATCAGTCCAAACATCCAAAGAAACTCAATTTACTATCATATATGACAAATCCACATTGATATGCTGTAACTAGGGAATGTTTGTTATTTTAACAGGTTAATTGATTATCAAAATATTTGCTAGTTAAATAATTTTTGTTGATTAATTCATTGTTTCAGCGCTAATACAAACCTCAAATTTAACGACATCCCTATTTAGAAATCTATATTTTTATTCATGTTCAATCAGTTAAAGGAACTGTTTTTAACTTCTTACACATATAAATCATTGCGTGTCGGTGTCTCATGCTGCTCACTCCACACTGCAGAAGAGTTAGTTTAGCTCTGAGAATATCTAGTGAATGTTCAGTGGACGTTTGGTCAGAAATAACTGCTGCAGCTCCTCCAGACCAACAGAGGTTTCCCGTGTCTTGTGAAGTGACGGGGCTCCGCAGAGAGAAACGATATCGTCTCCGACCAAAACTCCGGTGTCTCCCTGTTCCCTACGGCCGCGGTCGGGAGGCTGAAGCAGGAAAAGCCAACACTAGGATCAGCAGTGATTCATGGAGAGACCTTTGTCTGGTCAGCTGACATTAAAAATACATTAAGTGTCATGAAAAAAAGAGAAATTTGTGTCTATGTACACAAACCAAATAGAAATTTTGAGACTATTTAACGAACCGCCGTGAGACTGTGTTGGTTTAACATGTTCACCATCTTTAGTTCAGCATTGTAGCATCCTAACATTGGATCATTTGTACTAAACCAGCGTATTGACAAATGGAAATTTTGACCTGATGATGGTGCGAGATGGAAAAAGTCAGAGGAGCACTGACGTGTTTACAATTCATTCATAAGGGGACATGAAAGTTTCTAGCAAATGTCATTTCTATGCATCCAATAGTTGTTGAGATATTTCAGTCGGGACCGAAGTGGTGGACCGATCGACCTACATATTGACAGACATTGCCGTCCATACAGCCATGGCTTAAAATGTGTAGTAAAATATAACATGTTTCTTCTGTATTAGTGCTTTTGGTACGTGATGCACCTACAGAACATCAGGCCGTTATAAACTGGCACTAAGATATACTTTTTAGGTCAGGTCACATCTGTTGAGTTCAATATATTATTAATTTATTATTATGAGACATAGTTTCCAGTCTGCGTTCGTCCTCTTGGCCGCCTCGTCGGTGTGACTCCCGTTTGAACTTGAAGGCTGTAATCTCACATTTAGTCTTACACAG
This sequence comes from Sebastiscus albofasciatus, assembly GCA_916701655.1. Lineage (NCBI taxonomy): Eukaryota > Metazoa > Chordata > Actinopteri > Perciformes > Sebastidae > Sebastiscus > Sebastiscus albofasciatus. The sequence continues at coordinate 22,837 of CAKAOI010047068.1, forward strand.
ACATTTTACCATCGCCAGTCTATTTCAGTCACATTACAGCAGTACCTCTGCTAAGTGAATTATCATTGTGTTGACATAACGCTCGCTGGTGACCACAGGCCGGCCTTCTCCCCCCCCCCACGCTGCTGCAGGGCTCTTATCACAATACTCTGAGGCTGGAAACACACACAGGCCGCTCATTGTTGTACGCCCCCTCAGACTATTTTCTCTACTCAACATGCTTTATGACAGTTTATCCTTATTTGGCTCCCAAAGTGCTGCTTTTTGACTTTCCCCCGGTGTCCTGTATCACGTGAAGAGTGCATTGTGTTGCAGGTTTGACTCTCAAGGGTGTAATTCTTACTGTGTCCAGTAGAGGGTAGCCATGTCCCAGTTTTTAGTCTTGTGGTGAAAGGATTCATTGTAGGTGCTGTTCTCATCCCCCTCCTGTTTTTGTCATGCTGGAATTGACTGAATACTTTCGCTTTGACCTCATGGTTACCTATTGAAATCAATAGCTGTCAGATTCTGTGTGCCTCCCATGATGAATACAAGGTTTTATGTGAATCAAGTACAGACAAATATCCCCTTTTGACTTACATTTTCACTTCTGTAGAATTAAATATTTTGGAGAAGGGCCTGCCGATTAGGTGCTTGGTGGTTAGATGGGCCTCTCTGTAACCAGAAGGTCAAAGGTCACTGGGCAACTCCAAATATGGTCTGTTTACTATCATATATGACAAAGAAAAGAAGCAAATCTTAACATTCGAGGAGAACCAGAGAACATTTGCTGTTTTTGCTTGAAAAATAAGTGAAATAATTAGTCGATTATCCTGAATAACTTTCTGCCAATCAACAAATCTTTTCAGCCCTAAAAGCAACTTCTCCTTGCGACCGCCGTATCACACCAGGTGGCTACCTCCGTGGTCTGAGAAGTGAAGTCAATGCTGAAGTGCCTTGAACTTGCATTCTTTCTACCAGCCAGCAGGGGGCGTCTCCTCTGGTTGCTAAAAGAAGTCTGATTGTATAGAAGTCTGTGAGAAAATGAGCCTACTTCTCTCTTGATTTATTCCCTCAGTAAACATTGTAAACATGAGTTTATGGTCTCAATCTCTAGTTTCAAGTCTTCTTCAATACAGCATGATGTTCATTCAGTAAATTATGGTCCCATTTAGAGTCAAATAGACCATAAAGCAGGGGATGCTTTAGGTCGGGGCTACCTTGTGATTGACAGGTCGCTACCACGGCGTTGTCCGTTCTGGGAGTCTTATTCAGCGTTCGGTTGTACTTAGCTCCGCCCTCTTGTGTCACTTCTTGATTTATAGAACTAAATACCATCATGGATGCAAACACCATTAGTGTTGCATATAAATTAGATTTATAGTAGTTATAATAATAACATTTAAGGAACACAGCCGACTGTCAGTATAAGCTCTCTAAAGATTTAAATACCACACTATTAGCAACGTTACAGGGCTTATCAGTATAGTATCTAATGTTTATGCGCTGATTTAGTCGACTTAAGAAAATTAAATGGTTACTCTAACATAAAAGAAAATGAGGGACACAATTAATTTGTGGTCTGGAAGTAACAATCGAAGCTGCAATAATTAGTTGATTAATCAATTTAAATTGATAAAAAGAAAATGTATCTGCAACTATTTTGATTATCGATCGTTTGAGTAATTTTTCCTCCAAAATAACACAAATATTTGTTTCTCAAATATGAAGATTTGCTGCTTATCTTTGTCACATATCAAAGTAAATTAAATATATTTTGGTCTTGGTCTGTTGTCAAACAAAACACACAATTTCAGGACTTCTCTTCGGGGTCTGGGTCGTTGTGATGGACGTTCCTCCACTACTTTTTAATTGTTAGCAGTAGAGTTGCAACGATTAATCAATTAGTTGTCAACTATTAGATAGATAGATAGATAGATAGATAGTAACTTTATTGATCCCGAGGGAAATTCAAGTTTCCAGCATCACAGTTCCACAGTGCAAACATTATTAGTAAAAACGGCACAAGTAAGTAATACAGAGTATAAAAAAATATACCAGATATAAAAAATACCAGGAGATGAAGAAACTGTTAAAAATGAATGTAGTGCAGGGAAACAACTGAGATACGGGACTATTAAAAATGTAAATATAGTGCAGAAAGTGATATAGTGCTGGATAATAAAATATAGGAGATATAGATATTAAGAAATGTCGAATATGGAATATAATGCAGGGTAAGAACTGAGTTTTTAAAAAATAGACCAAAGTGCAGAATTATTCGCCAACTATTTTGATAAGATTCCAGCTTCTTAAATGTGAATATTTCCTGGTTTCTTTCCTCCTCTATGACGGTAAACTGAATATCTTTGAGCTGTGGACAAAACAAGACATTTGAGGACGTTGTCTTGGGCTTTAAGGAAACACTGATCGACATCTTTCACCATTTTCTGACATTTTATAGACCAAACACAACGTATACATACGATACACTGATCACACAAACACCTTCATCTCAGTTAAGTGTTGCTACCGGACCTGTCCTCCATTAGCGAAGTGAAAAGGTGTTAAAAAAAAAAAAAAGAAGACGGACATTTTGTGGGTGTGCTCGGCGTTACGTGTCGCCCGACACCGTGTGGGATATTAAACATGTCAGCCGGTGAAGCAGCCGAGGTCAGAGTGCAGGAGGAGCGGGCAGAGGTCACTCATTCATCAATTAAACACACACCACTTAGCTAATGAGCTCACACTCTCGTACACACACAAATGCACGCATGCGCACACACACACACACACACACACACACACACACACACATACACAGGACCAGGTGCTATTACTGGGTCATAATCTCACTGCTTTTTTTGGGTGTTAGCTTTGCGTAAACTATACATACCCCCACCCTCCCCTCTCTCTCTCTCTCCTCCACCCACTTACTGCACACACACACACACACACACACACACACACACACACACAC